>JABUQX010094673.1:0-5000 GCA_015478945.1 Trachelipus rathkii | reverse complement strand
TTTACTTACACTCACACACAGATTTACTTACGCACACAGATTTTGCGATCCTAAAACTTTACCTCATTACAGACATCTTTTATATTTTTACTTAATACTTTTTAATTTATAAATTTTTCAAAATTGTATGTAAGAAGAAAAAAAACCAGAGTGCCTGATATATAAACATTTTATTTTACTACATTTGTACGAAATTTTATTAAAAACATTAACATTACATACCTTAAAGCAGTAAATCAGTAAATCAATAGAGGTGTAACCTAACACCTAGGGGGGATTAGTATGCTTTTGTTTTACTGCTTTACTGCTTTAACTCATGTTTTACTGCTTTAACTCATGTTTTACTGCTTTAACTTATATGTTTTACTGCTTTAACTCACATATTTATTAACATTACATACCTTAAAGCAGTAAATCAGTAAATCAAATAGCCCTCACCTAACACCTGGGGGATTAGTATGCTCTTGTTTTTACTGCTTTACTGCCGTTAAAACTTTCTAGCTTTACTGCTTATAACTCACTGCTTTACGCCTTTAACCTCACATACATACATACCTTAAAGCAGTAATCAGTAAATCAATAGAGTGTTACCTAGCACCTAAGGGATAGTATGCTCTTTGTTACTGCTTCTGCTTTAACTTTCTGCTTTACTGCTTTAACTTTCTGCTTTACTGCTTTAACTTTTGCTTTACTGTTTTAACTTTCTGCTTTACTGCTTTAAACTCATATGTACTGCTTTAAATCGTATATTTATTAACATTATGTTTCTTTTATATTTTATTTTGTTTTAATTACTTTTTCATTTTTATTCTTTTTAATCTATTTTTTTTTATTCATTATTTTTATTATTTTCTATTTATATTTTTATTTTGTTTTATCATTTTTATTTATTCTATACTTAGTGCTATTTACTCACAATGATCATCCTATGTTATTATGTATCTTAGAACCAAATTACAACACCACACAACCCACACACCTTCTACACACTATAACACATTCACTATGGCATACATTTATACCATAGACATACAACTCTACCCACAGATTTACTTCACACGCCCAGATTACGTTATACACTCACACAGAATTTTACTTACACTCACACACCAGATTACTTACACTCACACGATTTCTCAATCACACACAAACCCCACACACACCCACCCACCCCCTTCCACATATAACGTCTATTTTATTTAACTCTTTGAAACAACTTTCAATGAAACACGTACATTAAAAATAATCTTTCTGTAAAATAAAACCTAAAACAACCTGTTTGGCTTTTTAAACTTCCTAATAAAAATAAATTAGGCGTCATCGCCTGGATTGTAGACTTTATCTCTGGATTGTTACCAAATTAATTTAAAAACTTTAAAACTATTTAGTACTTTTAAAACAACTTTTCAATTATTAATAGTTAAAACTACTATTATCAATTCAGAAATATTAGTCAGAACAATGTTTTAGTATTTTAATGTTGAAAAAGGTTGCATCATATTGGTTTATGTTGCATAAAAAAAATGGGAATTTAGGGTATATGAAGTGATAAAGAACTTAAGTTTAATGAGTGGATTACTTGACATAGAGTCTCGTTATTTATTTGCAATGATGTTTTTATTACAAAAAATAACAATTATCTCATACAATCTATATATACTCGATCTGTTAACCCTAAAATATTCAAAGTTTTTTTAAAAATAAATTCGGGGGGGTTGTTTTTATTTTGTGGGTGAGGTGGGGTAGTTTCTCCGGGGAGGGCGTCGGGGAGTTTTGTAGTTCTATTATTATATATTATATATGTTACATTGACAATCCTTCACGAGAAAACACAACAACCCGCACTCCTTACAGATACGAAAACTGACCTCTCTCTGTAAAATCGTGTGTAGGATAATTCCTTTTGTATCCGGGGCATTTAAAGCCTAAATTCCAGAGCTTCAAAATATATATTTCAAACTGACCTTTTTCTGCAAAATGTGGTGCAATAACTACGTTAGGCTTAAATTTAGGCCTAAATTTAGGATAGCCTTTTGTGACGGTCTAATTTAATCCTAATACCAGTTCAAAAGGTAATTCAGTATAGACAAGAATCATTGTTTATTATTATTTTATAAATATATTTCAAACTAAAACATGCTGGATCGGTAAGATCGTTTAAGCAGGTAAGAAGGAAAATGTTTTCCTTACTTGTGATTGGTCGGGAGTAGTTTTCCCCTAGCTCATAAGCTAACCACCGGGCTCAGCATGAGCCCCACCCACAAAGCGCCAACCGCCGCACCGCTTGGCTGCGTCCCGCCGCAGTCCCCGCCCGCCGCTGAGCCCGCAGGACGCAATATTTCCGCGTTCCGCCCGCCCCGCGTGCGCCCGACAGGCGCAATATTTCCGGGCGACATCCGCCGCACACATACACACACACACTCACCTACACATATATACTTATATTTAATTTAAACATATATTTATATATTATAACTTAGTGTTATTTACTTAATGCCTATTGTATTATTATTTAGAATACACATAGCACACACACACATACACACACACACACACGCACACTCACTTAAACATATAACGTATATTTATTAACATTTTATTTTTATTTTTATATATTATATTTAGTGTATTTCTTTCATGTTAATTGTTATTATTATTTAGAACACACACACACACACAGCACACACACACACACGATCGCAACACCCACTCGATATTTGATGCCTCAACTTTGATGCCCTCAGCTTGTTGATCCTCAACTTTGATGCCTCGAGTTTTGATGCCTCAAACTTTATGCCTCAGCCTTTTGATGCCTTCCAACTTTGATGCCTCAGCTTTTGATGCCTCAGCTTTGATGCTCAACTTTATAACCTTAGCTTTGGTGGTTCTCTTTGATGGCATATTTTGATACCACCTAATATTGATGATCATCTTATAAGCAGTTACACTTACCATAGGCACTTACACTTACACTTATACACACATACACTATATCTCTTATTCACACATACGGCACATACACATAGACACTTACGCTCACCCATAGACACTTACACTCACACACATATATATATTATATATTATATATATATATATATATATATTATATTATATTATATTATATATATATATATTCATTTCCGAGGGGAATATTGGCGCCTGCGGGCGACGGCGGCGGGCGGGAACGCGGGAAAATATTGCGCCTGCGGCGCACCGCTGCGGGCGCGGAACGCGGAAAATATTGCGCTGCGGGCACGCGCGAGCGGGGACGCGGCCGGGACGCACCAGCGGTGGCCGGGGTTGGCTGCCTTTGTGGGTGGGGCTCATGCTGAGCCTGGTGGTTAGCTTATGAGCTAGGGGAAAACTACTCCGACCATCACAAGTAAGGGAAACATTTCCTTCTTACCTGCTTTAAGGATCTTACCGATCCAGCATTTTTCAGTTTGAAATATATTTTATAAAAAATAATAATAACAATGATTCTTGTCTATACTGGAATTACCTTTGACCTGGTATTAGGCTTAAATCAGCCCGTCTACAAAAAGGCTTATCCTAAATTTAGGGCTAAATTTAGGCCTAACGTAGTTATTGCACCACATTTTACAGAAAAGGTCAGTTTGAAAAAATATTTTGACCTGGAATTAGGCTTAAAATCGCCCCGGATTACAAAAAGGATTATCCTATAACACATCTTTTTACAGAGAGAGGTCAGTCTCGTATCTGTAAGGAGTGCGGGTTGTTGGTTTTCTCGTGATGTGCATTGTCAATGACATATATAATTAATAATAATATAAATAAACCGAATTATTTAAAAAACTTTGAAATATTTTTAGTTAACATCGAGTGAATAATATAAATGTAAGTGATTAATTGTTATTTTTAAATAAAAACTTAGAATGATTTTAATAAAATACATGCATGTTATGTAGCAGAGAAGAACTTATTTTGTATTTTTATACTTATTACATGGCCTAAAGATGATGTAAAGCAGTAAGTCAATAGAAAAAAACGTGGCATAGCTTGATGTAGAGGTGCTACGGCTGGTCTTATGATTTTACTGATTTATTGCCTTAAGTTACGTAAATATGTTTTGAATAAAATTTCATAAATTTTAGTAAAGTTATTTTAAAACTTGATAGTTATAAAATATATAAACAAAAAAAAAATTAACAGTTCATAATAAATTCTTTGTTCAAAGATAATGATGGATTTATTATAGAAGTTTAAGAAACTTTGAATAATTTTAGTTATATCTTGAATGAGTTAATTTAAATGTACGTGTTTAATTAAAAACATAAAATGTTTTAATAAACTTATTACGTATATGTGTAAGTGAGTTGTGCGTGTGTTGTGTTGTGTGGGTGTGTGTGTTGTGTAAGTAAATCTTGTGGAGTGTAAGTAATCTGTGTGTGAAGTTGGTAAGTTAAATACTGTGTGATTCATCGATATGTTCTTGATGGGCATTTTTCATCTAAGTTACCCAAATGTATTAATCTTAGCTATATAATTGTTGACCGTGTCTGTTCAAGTCAACTCTCTAATCTGTAGTGTGATAGTTGTATTTGATGTTGGTAAATGTTAAGTGCTCATATGCTATGAGTATTTTGAATTTGTGACAGTTAGCTTATATACGTGAATGTTGTGTATAATGGACGTTAGCTCGCTGATAGTTGTTTGTGAAAGATTTATTAGTCTATCCATGTTGTGATAGTGTCTTATTTCAAGAGTCTGCTGCTTTAGTGAAGTGTAGCCGGTGGTGTGTGTTTTGTTAGTCTTTCATTAATATTGAAATATCATCAGCAAAGAGACCATGAAAGATTCGTGTGAATTAAATACATCATTTGTATACAATGTAAATAATAATGGGCCAAGAATAGATCTTGTGGACACGCATAGGTGGGTTTGTGTCGGGTGTTGATTGGGTTCAGAGCATGTTTCACCTAATTTTTCACATAACTGAGATCTCCCTAAGATTAGTTTTAAACATTGTAGTGTGTTTC
>JABUQX010094672.1:20000-27438 GCA_015478945.1 Trachelipus rathkii | reverse complement strand
TTTGACTTAACTTTCACCTTTAATTTAATCCCTTAATTTTAATCTTTAATCTCCACCTTTGACCTTTACTTTCTTAATTTTATTTTTATTTTCTTTATTTCGTTCTTTCAAATGTTTATTTCTTTTATTTCTTTATTTTATTTGTTATTTTTATTTTTATTTTTGTTCTTTATTTCATTCTCAATTTTAATTTTTAATTTTTTAATTCCAATTTCCACCTTTAATTTCTAATAGTTTAGGAAAATTTAATCTTTATATATATTTTTATGTTTATTTTTATAATTTATTTTTATTTCTTATTTCTTTATTCTTTACTTTCATTTCTTTGTTTCTATCTCTTATCTTCATCTTCTTTACTTACTCTTTATCTTTCTCTTAAACTCTCTTTAAACCGTCTAACATATCGTCCTTCTCTCTTAACCTGTTTAACCTCATCTTAAGCTTTCTTTAACCTTCTTTCTTCATCTCACTTTTTACTCTCATCTCTTACTCTCATCTCATCTTTCATCTCTCATCTCCACTCCTCATCTCTGGATCTCTGACTTGACTTCTTGATTATCCTTTCTCTCTCACTTCACATTAATTGATTATTACACACACACACACAAATATTATTAATATTATTGTAAAATCAAGTTTTTAGCAAAAATTTTTTTCCAAAGTTTTCGGTTACGATTTAAAACTTTAAATATTTGATTAGTTAATTCATTTAATTTCTAATTTAACTATAATTGAATTTAGCATTGATTCAAAGACTAAGTTTAATAATCAATATATATATATATATATATATATATATATATATATATATATATATATATATATATATATATATATATATATAGTATATATATAAGTATATATATATATATATATATATATATATATATATATATATATATATATATATATACATATAGGACCTTAAGTATGTTATCAGCATCCACTTCCATATACATATCGATTGCATGGATTCGAAAACATTTTTGTTTTATAAGAATTTTGCGTTATTGTTATTTCCTTACTATAACGAATTCCTACTCGTATTAATTAATATTAACAAGTTCTCGTATGAAATAAAAGTAAAAAAATTGGAAAGAACACTTTATAATAATAATAGAGCTTCACAGTCACAAGAAAATAAATTACAGTATTATGGAAGTTATATATATATATATATATATATATATATATATATATATATATATATATATATATATATATATATATATATATATATATATATATATATATTTTAATGGCGGCTTTGGGGGTAGGTGAACGCCCATTCCTAGTAAACCCCAAAAGTTGTAATAAACAATTATATATATATATATCATATATATATATATATATATATATATATATATATATATTATATATATATATATATATATATATATATTATTATATATATATATATATATATATATATATATTATATTAATATATATATATATATATATATATATATATGTAAAAGGGTGTGTGTATGTGTGTTTGTGCGTGTGTGTATAAGCCGCCGACTGAAATTTCTACTCGATTTCATTTTAATATTAGCGATTGGTGACAATTGTTACTCTGTCAAAAAAAATAGTTCTTTTTCCTATATGGATAGGCAACTTTATTATTTGCCGAACCAATTAGCAGTCATTTTTTTAAAGAATCCTCAATTTAAATTACATTAGCAAAAAATAATAATAATATATTAATAATATAAGCACGATAATTGTCTAATTAATTAATTTTCATAATATTTTGATCATCTCTTATAGCGACTTATTTAATTCTATAATTTCATATGGAATCATTGACTCATTCTTCCAACGAGAGTATGCCATACTCGTTGAGTCAGACTCCTTCTAGGCTAGTAGCTAATTTGCCTCGGCAGACCAGTAGTTTTATTTTCATGTTATTAGTGAGAATGTTTCTGTGTGATAGCCTTATTAGTATTGTGCTTTAGCCTAATATATGGATATCACATGGTAATAAAAGCTTCATCAAGATAGGTATAAAATTGAGCCTTAGCCTTTTAGGTGTCATAGACAGTTAAATTTGTGCGTTGGCCTTTTATATTATCACTAATTTTTTTTTCCTGGAGTTTTTAAGACTATATTATGATATTGTTACATATATATATTATTATTGAGTTATATATATATATATTGGAGCATATATTAGTTATTGGCTGCTGGTTACATATATTATGCATATATGTTATTGGTTACTATATTGCTACATATATTACATATATATATATTATAATATTTATATATATAAAAAGATATGTTATGCTATTGAAAGAAAGAAAGTTGGTTATTATTATTATTAAGGTTAGTTATTATACATATAGAGCATATTACATATATATATATATATTATAGAAGAAGATATATATATATATATATATAAGTTGGCACATAAGTTATATATATATATATATATATATATATATATGTTAAGCTGATTTGCTCACTCAAGAATTTGGACCACGAGCCGCCACCGATTAGTATATATGGGTTATTATATAGTTATATATATATATACATATATATATATATACATATTGACGGCCTACTCAAGAATCCTACAAATAAATGCTTTGCCACTGCCATATATATATATATAGTTGTTATATATATACATATATTAAGTATATATATATTATTATGTTAGTTAGAAAGTATATATTATTATTATTATTGATATTATTATTCGCACATATATATATATATATATATATAAAGAATATATATATTATTATTATTATTATTAATATTATTATATTACATACATATATATATATTATATTATATATTATTATTGGTCATTATTATTATTGGCTATTGGGTTATTGAGCATATATATTATTATTGTTATTGTTACTACATACATGATATTATTGTTATTAAAGTTACACATTACATATTATTATTATTATAATATATTATATTATTACATTATTACATATTACAATCAATGGCTGCATGAAAAAGAAGAAGAAGAGATAACTATTAGCACACCGGCTACATACATTACAATATTACATATATATATATATATATATATATATATATATATATATATATTGTTAGACTCACGAAGAGTCTATGTATAACTAAAAATTATAAGAGCTACAAGAAAATAAAAAACTTTTTATTAATCAGGAGACATTTTAATCCTTGTTTTTTTAAAAAAACTAAACAAAAAATAAACAAATAAAATAAATCTTTGGAAAAATTTAAAATTGTTAAAAATGATGGAAAGCTGTATGATAAGCAATGTTTTTTGAGAATTACGAAGGAGCTCGAAGCACCGAGAAAGCGCGCAAAGTTGCCAAATGTTTAATTTTTTTTTTAACTAGCTTAAGATGGACAGACGTCTGGGTTTCGGTCTGCTGGGGACGACGGGGACGAACTTCTCTTGTCCCTCCGTCGGCTCAAACCCCAAAAAGAATATAAAATAAAATAACATTTTCTCCAAAGCGTAAAAATAAAATACTATTTGGTAACTCTTGCCCTTGTGAACTACTGACTGCAGGGATTCAAGGTCAATCACAGCGTATGCTTGCCACAATACTTAGCCTAGGTTATATAAAATTGTGTATTGAAAAGGTTTCAGAAATTTAGAAAAAAGTACGTATCTAGGATTTGGTCAATTCTTCTTTTTTTGTGTTTTATTTTACAAAAAAAAAAAAGTAAAAACTAAATTTTCTCAAAATCATTACTTTAACTTTTGTTGTGTGATATACAAAAAGTAATTTATTTAGCTTTCTATTGTTTCAATAAATAACTAACTAACTAATTAAAAGTTCAATCTTTTTAGCACTATGAGTCTCTTTCGTTCGATTTTGTAGGTTTTAAAAGAAAATTGGCTTACGCTTAACTGGAAGCTGATAGACATAAGCCTATTTATATATACATATATATATATAGCAGCAGTATAGTAGCAGCAGCATATATATATATATATATATATATATATATATAGTTATTATATATTATTATTACATATACATATATACATATATTATAAATATAAATAGCATATATATATATATATATATATTATATATATATATATATATATATATATATATTACATATATATATATTAATATATATATATAAGTTATATATATATATATATATATATATATATATATATATATATTATTATTATATATATATATATATATATATATATATATATACATATACATATATATATATGGTACATGTGAGCTGGGATGACCCGCAAACTTGAGTATTTTTTTTTGTTGAAAAAGTTAAAAATGCAGTATAATTGACCAGAAATTGCTTTCGGTGTGAAGCTCAGATTCTTTCCTTTTTTTAAATTTTTTATTAAAAATTGTATGAACTTATTTTGAATTGTGTTTAGTTATTAATTATTTTCTCTTAGGTAATTTTCTGTTCAAATAAAATAAATGATAATTACGTTTATTACTAAATTAAATGATGTAATGTTTTACAAATAACTTCTTAAAAAGGCAACATCAGAAAAAGAGCCAGAGAATTATCTCTAGCATGACACTTCATACAGTGGAAAACCAAATACATATTTAAATCGGCGTATAAAGCTTATTACTGAATGTGTACGACACTTACAAAAGAATACATTTAAATCAGCGTATACTTATTATATGCAAAGTCAAGTATGCTTTAAACTAACAAATACCCAAGGGTAGACCGCATTGAGTCGGGGTCTCTCGCCCCAGTGTGACGACGATTATGCTGGCTCGGAGCCCCATCGGAAATATACTTGAACTCAATTTTAGGGGCCTGAGCCGATGGGGACAGAGGGGGACGAAACGACTTTTACATATAATAAGTTTTATACGCTGATTCCAAATATGTAATTTGTTTTTCTGTAAGTGTCGTACTTTTCGAACTTTTCGTTTTTTTTTTTACATTCCGGTAATAAGCTTTATACGCTGATTCCAAATATGTATTTGGTTTTCCTGTAAGCGTCATACATTTCAAGATAATTCTCCTGGCCCTTTTCTGAATTCATGCCCTTAAAAATATTACAAACTGGATAAAGCTTTAATGTACCAAATCGTAAATAAAAATATTTTTGTTATCGCCCTTACCTTGGCCTCTCTCTCTCTCTCTCTCTCTATATATATATATATTATTTGTTATATATATATATATATATATATATGTTATAGTTAGTATATATATATATATATATATATATAATAAAGATATATATAAATATATATATATATATATATATATATATATATATATATATTAAACTTTTAATTATAAAAGGAAAGTAAATTTAAACTTTAACTGCTTCACCTTTACTAAAATCAGTAGAGATTTATATAATTTTTTTTTTTACCATAGACATGAAAAATTTAAACAAAAATGTAAATAGATAACCTAAAATTTCATGACTCAGAGAAACGCGGGTCATCCAGCTACATGAACCATATATATATATATAGGGCAGTATATATATATATACAAAGATATATATATATATATATATATATAGTATGAGTATATATATATATATATATATATATATATATATATATATATATATATATATATATATATATATATTCTGATTGCCTTAAAGGCTTAGGTTGTTTCATCTCAGAAGTGGCATCATACATAGGGGAACTATCAGCATCATCATCGACAGCAGCATCATGTAATTCGTCCTCGGAGTCTTGCGTCAAGAAAGTTTCGTCTGGATGATTGGGAATTGGAATTCCTGGACCATGAGGTACCGGTTTTATGGTAGATGGAACTTCGGGATATTTCACGTGTTGCTTGTTCTTTCGATTTATTCCTAAAAGCAAACAAAACAAACATACATGCAATTCCTACTACCAAATGTAGGTAAAAGTTACTTAACGCCCACAAGGAACAGGAGCTCGGATCAAATTTTTTTTTTCACAGGTAGCCTCTATGATACATAAATAGATGTTTTAGTGGCGAAATGAAAATTTCTTTTTAACCTAACCTAACCTAACCTAACCTAACCTAACCTAACCTAACCTAACCTAACCTAACCTAACCTAACCTAACCTAACCTAACCTAACCTATCCTAACATAACATAACATAACATAACATAACCTAACCTAACCTAACCTAACCTAACCTAACCTAACTTAACCTAACATAACTTAACCTAACCTGACCTAACCTAACCTAACTTAATCTAATTTCGCCCATAGAACATAGGTAAAAAAAATTCATTACGCCCTTAGAATATCTATTTATGTATCATAGATGCTACCTGTAAAAAAAAAATTTTGATCCAAGCTCCCGTTCTGTGTGGGAGTTAAGTAACTTTGTCCCCAAAGGTATATATTACATTTTTAATACATTAAAAGAAAATGTATTTATAAATGTGTCATACCTGCTAAATTCGTCATGCAGAAGTAAAAGTCACCAGACCAGCATGATCTTTACCTTCCCTCCACACCATTGAAACACCAAAGGGGAGAGACTTTTTGTTTTCCCTTGCTCCAACTCCTTAAACCTTCAACGCATGTTTTGCAGCAGACATGAGGAGCAAATGTTTTATCCTGATCTCCAAGTTTTACTCCAAAGTAAGCAAAGTAGCTTTTTTTTTTTAACAAAGGTTGTTATATTCATCTTCTGCTCGGGAAAAGTGATTTTCCTACAAATGAAACAAAAACGGTCAGGATCATTTCTGCACTTTCTATTCATTTCTGAAATTCAGGAGAGGTTTTATATTATGCAAGTCGTGAACAATAGGCAAAAATATAAACTCGAATAATAATGCAAAATTTAAATGTGCAAAAATAGAATTAAATAAATAAATCAATATATATATATATATATATATATATATATATATATATATATATATATATATATTTTATAAACATATATATATACATATTATTATTTATAGAGTATAAGATATATATATATATATATATAAAAAAAAAGAAATATATATATAAAAAATATATATATATATATATATATATATATATATATATATATATATATATATATATATATATATATATATATATATATATATATATATATATATATATATATATATATATATATATATATATATATATATATTGAGTACAAAAAGTATATCATCTACCATCAATGTTGCACCACATGTTTTTCTGCTAACAAATTAAGATATATATATATATATATATATATATGTTAGTATAGCAGAGAAATATATATATATGTAAAAAAAAAATATATATATATATATAAATATATATATATATATATATATATATATATATATATATATATATAAATTCTCCCTGCTTTTATTCCAATTTCGAAAAGCTAAATTTTTACTCTTTTCAAAATATTTTGGAACTGCTCCAGATCAATAACCTGACCTGATTTGATTAAATAAATAGCATTTTTGAGTTCAGCGTG
>JABUQX010094672.1:0-15000 GCA_015478945.1 Trachelipus rathkii | reverse complement strand
GATATCTTACGGCTTAAAATCTTTCTTCATAGTATTACCATTATCTTGTATTTCTGCTATATCTCTCTTAATGGAACAGATTTCTGGCTCTTTTTAAATATCTTAGTACCTCTCACGAGAATGTTAATTCTTCTCATCCCTACTTTGGGGACTTGAACCTATACCACACTGGAAGGAGGCCATGACATTCAGTATTCTCAACGATCTGGAACAGCTGATTAAAAAACCTACGCAAATCCCAGATCGTTCTAACCAATTCTTGAACACACTTGACCAATGCTTCACTACTGATCCTTCTCTTTACAAATACGCAATTTCCCCTCATATCGGTAAATCAGACCACAATCTTGTAGCTCTTAATTATAACACTTTATCTCCAGCAGCTCCACCTTTCCCTAAATGTACTACACACATCCCAGATCATTCTAACCAATTCTTGCACTACTCTTGGCCTATGCTTCACTGCTAATCTTTCTCCCTACAAATACGTAATTTTCCCTCCTATCGGTAACTCAAACCACAATCTTGGGTAAATACCACAACGCAGAAGAATAAAATAAAAGCTGCGGAAAGGAGAATTTTGAGATTATTAAGAGGAGTAATGCTGAGGGACAGAACTAAGAGCGCAACAGTAAGAGAAGAGATGGGAGTCTGCCTAATAATTGAATGCATTGAGAAAAACCAGCTGAGATGGTTTGGACATGTGCGGAGAATGGAGGACTGGAGATACTTGCGAAGATTACTTAGCTGGAGACCTGTGGGAGCAAGACCAGGGGGAAGACCGAGAAAAAGATGAAAAGATGCTGTGGAATGGAATAGGCGATTGTGTCAAGGGGATTGAGAATGAAAGTTGACGTGCTGCTTCCACATTTTCAAATCGAAAGACGGATCCTATAGAGACTTGAGGAGCAAACACCCGGCAAGGTCTCCACCCAAAGTGACGGATTATATTTAGAATATATATACATATTATTATTACATATATATTACATACATATATATTATTATTATTATTATATATATTATTATTATTATTATTATTATTATATATATATATATTATATATATATATATATATATTAGATATTATTATTATTATTATATGCATATGTATATTATATATATTATTATTATTATTATTATTATTATTATATATGTTATATATTTATTATTATTATTATTATTATTATTATTATTATTATTATTATTATTATTATATTTATATACATATTATTATTATTATTATACATATTATTATACATATTATTATTATTATATTATTATTATAATATATATATATATATATATATATATTGTTGGAAAAAGGAAGACCAACTAAATTTGGTCTAAGTTAATAAGTTTAAAAATTGACACAATGAAAATTAGATCGTCAATAGATCTCAGAAAGGATGGGACGATTCAGAACACAGAAATAACAACAGGTACAAAGAGGAAGAAAGAGGCCCGTAGAGTTACGGTAAGCAAAGTAAATTATTGTTTACTAGTGTATTAATGAGTTTGTGTAGGAATAATTAATGATAAATTTATTGTTTATAGGGACCTGGCTTTGGGACGAGCTTGAGCTGGCTTGACAGACCTGGCTTGGGACAGACCTGGCTTGGGACAGACCTGGCTTGGGACAGACCTGGCTTGGGACAAGCTTAGTTCGGGATAAACTTGAGTTGGAATAGTAAACTCTGAACCTAGGACCATTTAAACTGAATAATCAGGTTTGGTACTTGACGATGTGAATTATACTAAGAATAAGGATAAATAGAAGATATTAACCCAGGAATTTAACAGTCAAAGGTTCAACGAGTAAACAGAAATCCATAAAACAAGTATCCTTCCTTATTTGTGCAAAGGAGTCAAAATGATGCTTGAGTTCGGATCAAGTAACAATTGTCCAGGTATTAAGTAAGGTTCCAAATGCAGCTTACTACGGATAAACTTGTAAGTACCTAGTTGTGTTCTTATATATCAAAGTTGACATCATTGCTGGAATTGTAGCTAAAGCTTAATTATGGTTCAGAAGTCGAACAGTTTGTATAAATAAGTGGTGCTTAGTAAGAATTTAATTCTCGAGTTTTGTGACTTTAAAAGTAAAAAGGTTAAACAGTGTTAAAATTTAACAGTTTAAATAACTATTTGTTTAATGACTTTAAAAGTAAACAGGTTAAACAGTGTTAAAATTTAACAGTAAATAACTATTTATTTACTGACTAACAATTTCGGTGCATTAGGTTTTAATATTTGTTCTTTTCTCCAGTAGACATTATCTTGCAAGGGATTGAAAAAGTAGTGACCAGTGGCACCTCAAGGCTGAACAATCACGTGACAAGGATGAGAAATAACGATTGTGACAAAGTTTTATAAATTATTATGTAATAAGTATTTAGTTAGGTAGCTAGGGATGTATTTATCAAATAGCTGTCAGGTTGTACAAATTAGCTTAGGAATTTATAAATAAGTGAAACACAGATATTTAACAGGACTGGAACTTTATTTATTGTAAATTACATTTAGAAAATATGTTAGTTTGTTTTTCTTAACTCTTTCGGTTAATTTGAGTGAATTTGCTTGAATTTATAAACAGCAAATAATAGATCAGGAATAACAGTATAAATATAAAACAGGTGTACCAACTGCAAATTTACGAATTACCAACCCAAATCAGAAAACAGAAATATATATATGTGTGTATATGTATATGTGTGTGATTAACAGGAAACAGCGTTTTCAGTCTTTTTCGTTTCAGTGGTGGCTCGTTTGTGTGGTTCGGATACTCTTGATTACGCGTAAGAGAAAAAAAGTTAAAGGAGGCAAATTGCTGAAAAACAAAGGATGAGAGGATCGCTGAAGAGTGGAGACGGAGACAACTGAAGGGAAAAAACAGGATTAAGAGGTATCAGAAATGAGAACGTAACAGAATAAGGTAAAGAATGTGAGCCATTGTTGTTATTATTATTATTTTTTTTATGGTTATTAATATTAAGTTTCATCTTTATTTTTATTAGTATACTTGTGAGAGCGAATGTGAACGAAAGTGACTAGCGTGCTTGTTGTTGTATGAATGTGTCTTATATAGATTGTAGCAGGGCTACGATTTATTTTTTTTTTATTATTATTATTATTATTATTATTATTATTATTATTATTATTATTATTATTATTATTATTATTATTATTATTATTATTATTATTATTATTATTATTATTTTGCTAATAGTAATGGTTCGCATTGGTAAAAGTTAAAGGTGAGTTTTTTTAACATGATGGAGTTTTCCTCTTATAGGTTTGTTATAAAAGGAAGACCAACTAAATTTGGTCTAAGTTAATAAGTTTAAAAATTGACACAATGAAAATTAGATCGTCAATAGATCTCAGAAAGGATGGGACGATTCAGAACACAGAAATAACAACAGGTACAAAGAGGAAGAAAGAGGCCCGTAGAATTACGGTAAGAAAAGTAAAATTATAAATTATTGTTTATTGGTGTATTAATGAGTTTTGTGTAGGAATAATTAATGATAAATTTATTGTTTATAGGGACCTGGCTTTGGGACGAGCTTGAGCTGGAATGATAGACCTGGCTTGGGACAGACCTGGCTTGGGACAGACCTGGCATGGGACAAACCTAGCCTTGGGACAAGCTTAGTTCGGGATAAACTTGAGTTGGAATAGTAAACTCTGAACCTAGGACCATTTAAACTGAATAATCAGACCTGGCTTGGGACAGATCTGGCATGGGACAAACCTAGCCTTGGGACAAGCTTAGTTCGGGATAAACTTGAGTTGGAATAGTAAACTCTGAACCTAGGACCATTTAAACTGAATAATCAGGTTTGGTACTTGACGATGTGAATTATACTAAGAATAAGGATAAATAGAAGATATTAACCCAGGAATTCAACAGTCAAAGGTTCAACGAGTAAACAGAAATCCATAAAACAAGTTCCTTCCTCACTTGTGCAAAGGAGTCAAAATGATGCTTGAGTTCGGATCAAGTAACAATTGTCCCAGGTATTAAGTAAGGTTCCAAATGCAGCTTACTACGGATAAACTTGTAAGTACCTAGTTGTGTTCTTATATATCAAAGTTGACATCATTGCTGGAATTGTAGCTAAAGCTTAATTATGGTTCAGAAGTTGAACAGTTTGTATAAATAAGTGGTGCTTAGTAAGAATCTAATTCTCGAGTTTTGTGACTTTAAAAGTAAAAAGGTTAAACAGTGTTAAAAGTTAACAGTTTAAATAACTATTTATTTAATGACCAACAATTTCGGTGCATCAGGTTTTTAATATTTATTCTTTTTCTCCCAGTAGACATTATCTTGCAAGGGATTGAAAAAGTAGTGACCAGTGGCACCTCAAGGCTGAACAATCACGTGACAAGGATGAGAAATAACGATTGTGACAAAGTTTTATAAATTATTATGTAATAAGTATTTAGTTAGGTAGCTAGGGATGTATTTATCAAATAGCTGTCAGGTTGTACAAATTAGCTTAGGAATTTATAAATAAGTGAAACACAGATATTTAAACGGAGTTGAAACTTTATTTATTGTGAATTATATTTAGAAAATATGTTATTTTGTTTTTCTTAACTCTTTCGATTTATTTGAATGAAATTGCTTGAATTTATGAACAGCAGACAATAAGTTGGGAGTCATGGTTGAAGGTAAAAACAGGCTTACCAACCCAAATCAGAAAACAGGAATATATATATATATATATATATATATATATATATATATATATATATATATATATATATATATATATATATATATATATATATATATATATATATATATATATATATATATATATATATATATATATATATGTAAATAAAAATTCTCTCTCTCCCCACAGAAATCTCTCAATTCCGTTTCATCCTCTCTCCCACAGGAAACCCATTTCGTTTCAATATATATATATATATATATATATATATATATATAGTATATATATATATTATATATATATATTTATATTATATATATAATATATATATAGTTTATAATATAATATATATATTATAATATAATAATATAATAGTAATATATACTAATATATTATATATAGTATATTATTTATTATTTATTTATATAATAATATATAGATATTGATATATATATATATATATATATATTATATATATATATATATATATATATATATATATATATATATATATGTATATATATATATATATATATATATATATATATATATATATATAAATATATATCAGATATATATAAAAAAATGTCTTAATATATATATAATATATATTTATTATTATATTATATATAATATATATAGATATATTATATATATATATAGTATATATATATATATATATATATATATTATATATATATATATAATATATATTATATATATATATATATATTAATTATATATATAATATATAGAGTATATATTATATATATATATATAATATAAATATATATATATATATATAGTTATTATATATATATATAATTATAATATAATATATATAAATATTTTATATAATATATATATATATAGTTATATATATATATAATATAAAATATATTTATATTATATATATATATATTATATAATTTTATATATATTATATATATATATATATATATATTATATATATATATATATATTTGTTATAATATATATATATTATATAATATATATATATATATATGAGTAATATTATATATATATATTATTATATAGTAATATATATATATTATATATATATAAGTATATATATTATAATATAATATAATAATAATATATATATATATAATATATAATATAATTATATATATATATTATTTATTATAATATATATATATGGGTGTATAATATTTATATATATATATATATAATATATATATATATATATATATAATTTATATATATATATATATATATTATATATATATTATAGTATAATTATATATTATTATATAATATATATATATATATATATATATATATGATTATATTATATATATATGATATATTATATATTATTTATATATATATATATTAATATATTTATATATATAATATTATTATATTATAATATATATATTTAATATATATATATATATAAGATATTATATATTAATATATATATTTTATATATAATATATATATATATTTATATATATAGTAATATATATATTATATATAATATAATTATATATATATATTATATATATAATAGTTATATATATATATATAATTATAATTTATATATATATAATATATATTATATATATATATATATATATATATTATAGATTAGTATCATATATATATATATAATATATTTATATATATATATATATATATATATTTATATATATATATATATATATATTAGTATATATATAGTTATATATATTATATTATAATATATATATTATATATTTATAATTTATATATATATATTAATAATATATATATATATTATATGATATATATATATATATATATATACTATATTATATAATATATATATTTTATAATATTATATTATTATATTTTTTTTGTTAAATAAAATTATTAATTATTATATTTAAACTATATGATTAAAATAAAGTAAAGTATATATATAATATATATATATATTATATATATATTATATATATATTTATTAATATATAGATATAATATATATATATTTATATATTATATATATATATATATATATATATATTATATATATATATATATATATATTCTTATATATATATATAGTATATATATTATATGTGTATATATATTTTTATATCTTTTTATTATTATTATGATTATCATTATCTATATATATTATATTATTTATTATATTTATTTTTATATATTATATTTACTATATTATATAGTAGTATATATAACTGTATATTTAGTACTAATATTACTGATATATATATATAATTATCTATATATATATATATATATACATAATTATATATATATACTTATTATATATATTTAGACTCTATACTAGTTATACTATAATACTATATAATAATAGTATCTAGATTCCAATAATACCTATAGAATAAAAATCTGATACTGTATATCTAGGAACTCTAGAAACAAATTCTATAAATTTACATTATATGTTATATATATATTTTTTATATTATATTATAATATATATTAATATATATTATATTTAATATAAGTATAATATATATAAAATTTTATAATTAGAATAAATAATAATATAGTTATAGTATATATTATTGATAATTAATATATATAATATATATTAATATATAATATATATTAATATATATATATACAAAATCATAATTATTACATTTACCTTAGATACATAAATTCTTAATTCACTTCCACATATGTGTTGGAATAGTGATGAAATAGTTTTGAGAAGCTTTTCAACACTATTTCAGCGATAATAGCAAATTTAATAGGAGTTTATCAGTCACATAGCTCATATCAGTACGATAAAGAATTTAAAAAATTTCAATAGTGAGAATACACGTACTGAATACTTTATATATATATCTAGTAGAAATCGATACTTATACCCTTAAGATATATATAAGTAAATTTAATATAAGTTTGTCATATTTCTTATCTCCTTTTTATTATTTTATTATAATTTAATCTTCATTTCTTACCGCTTCTTACTAACCTATACATCCCAGTTAGGACTTTTCGTTAGTGAAATATATATATATATATTTCACCTTGACAAATATAACGTATTATAACAAATATAGAATTATTTAATATTACACAATATATTATATATATAATATTATTATATATTATAATATATATAGTGATTAATTTAATATTAATATATATATATATATATATTAGATTATTATATATATATATTATATTATATTAATATATATAATTATATTAATATATAATATTAATATATATATTTATATATATTATATTATATAAATATTATATATATAATATATTATTATATATTATATATATATAAAATATTTAATATATAATATATTTATATATATATTGATTAATATAATATATTATATTATTTATAATCCCTCATATCTGTCTGAATAAATTCCGATCTATCTCCTATTATGTGTGTACTAATTGATTAATTAATAGGGCGTTTCATTTGCATTTGATACTTAAAAGATAAACGTTAAGAAATGCTCGATTTGTGCTGAGTTCGTTTTTGTGATTCAAACAGCGCATAAATTACGTATAAGAAATATAGCTTATACAATTAAAAAATTTCTCACTTTAAATTACTAAAAGGTTGCTATTTCCTGTGCTTTCTGAATTAAGCACTTTATTACTAAAAATATTTTTATCACAAAATAATATATATTAGTGATCTGGCGATGTAGTAAGGGCTACTCGTATATATATCTGAATATTATATAAATGAATTATTTGATTCAATAAAATCAGCTTTAAATCAAATTTCTTCCAAATCCTACTACTACTACTAATTAATAATAATAATGATTATCATAATAATAATATATATATTAATATAATATATATTATATACTATGTCTCTCTATATTATTTTTAATATTTCATTTTATCCTAATAATCGAGTATTGGATTACCATATACTCAACAGCTCAGATTATTCACAATTGGTCTTCAGAATAATCACAAATTAAATCGACTTAAGAAATCAATACACAAAATAGGTCATATAAAATTTATAACTCACTTGTAGTAATATAATTATTATAAATATTAATATATATATATTATACAAATTATAATATATAAGTTATACATTAATCATATATTTATATAATATATATATATATTATATAGATTAAATATATATATATATAATTATATATTATAATATATATTATATATATATATATATATATATATATATTATATATATTTAATATATACTATATTATATATTATTATATATATATAATTATATAATATAATATATATATATATATATCTAATATTGTAGTAGAATGTATCCTGTAGCGGCCTTATATATCTCGATATCAATAAACATAAACTCATATAAAGAAAACCGTAAGCAATACCGTACGCTATAACGCGAACTGGAACTGTATATATGAGTATTCGTTAATATTACAGCTTGCCTGTAATAAACAAATATATGACGCGTAGTCGATATATATATATAGTATACGTCTCCGTGTAACTTACTCGGGTCTTATGCAGCGAGTAATAGGAAGTTGAGTTACAGGCATAGGTCACTTGCGCACTAGTTGAGAGAATGTTTTTAATAATATAATAATGTATATAAATAATAATAATTAAATATGATATAAATATTAATAATAAAAGTATACTATTAAATATATTAATATTACCTTATATATATTAATATTAATTTTTAAACATCAGATTTTGTCCTACCTATAAAGTTCGTGACAATTTTTAGGTTTCACTATTTTATTATTTATTATAAAAAAATAAAATAATTATTACTAAGTAATTAATTTTGGAGCTTCACATAAATAATATAAATAAAGTTTTAAAGGAATTTATTAATAAATATTTTAAACTTTTATTAGTATTGTATGTTATATTGTAATATAAAAAATTTCATATGTGAGCGAGCTTGCCGTGTTACAACTACCAGCGCGCAGCGCTAGATAAGTTGTTACATCGGGAACGCTCGCGCATATTGTTTTCGGGCAAGCGGAATGTTCGCGTTCCAGCATCGCCTAGCGACGTTGCTTGTAAATTTAATTTTTTCTATTTTTTGCGAAGCTCAGAATTAATTACTGATAAAAAATCTTTTTTATGTTAAATAGAGCGAAACCAAAGGTCTCGAAAACTTTAAGAAAAAAATCGCATTGTGTAAGATTACTAGTAATATAGATAAAATTCATTCTATGGTAAACCTTTCGTATTATTATTATTAGGGTTGGGATTAAAAAAAAACCGTTCGTTTTAAAAAAAAAAAACCAAAGGCCAAAATGTTATTGTTTTTTTGTTTTTTTCTTAATTTACGTTTTTTTATATATATCAAGTCTTTTTTAGGTGTATTTACGACGATTAAAATACAGGTAAATTTACAATATTGTTAAATAGATGGATATGCAATATACATCAAGTAAATTTTGGTATCTTAGTAGAAGTTTTATTGGTGCTCTGGCGATATAAATATTACATTTCACCCATTGATCTGATATTATTATTATTATTATTATTTTATTATTATTATATGATTATATACTTTTGGTTATAATATATATAATATATATATTATATAGTATATGTATATATATCATATATATAAATATATATCATATATATACCAGCGAACAGCTAAGATAATCCACCTCAACTATTATCGCACAACGCTATACTCACCACAGACCCGTCACAACCCGCTGACTACAAAGTCTAATAACACACCAATACAATCGACGCACAAATGAATCGAAATAACCACCACTGTACAGTAAAAAATCTCCACCACACTAAGAACACAGCTACCTGTCAGCCAAAGCATGACATAATTCAACCACAGAAACAAAAACTAAATCATCATAATATGCATGCTCACTAACACCGGTACCACGACACCTACTCATATAAAAAACCTCACCTACATACAAACATAACGAGTCTGACCTCCTTATCATCTACTAAACGAAATCATAATACTCAACATATGGCACACGAGATAACCATACACCACACACCCAGACTGCACTCGGACATGCCTAGCTAGTCAAATCCAACAGATCCGTGCACCACAACAGCAAACCCCTATACGGATGAGAGCTCTCAGACATACATATCAACTACATAACGCGAGAGACTCCCACTTAAATACCAATAAGATAACCACCAAGTCATATCAAGTGCTTCATATATATATATATTATATAACACATCATAAGCGCCAATACATCGAGCCAAGTCAACAATCAACTGAGAACACGACTACTCGGTATAGAACTGCTACACTACACCACCACGACTCAGCCTGCCAATACCGGATCATAACTAATATATATAATATATATATATATATAATATATTATATATATTAATACATAACATCTCAGAACAACACCATAATACGATATGAAGGTACTGCTGGTGATAAACGATGATAACACTATCTGACGCTTCAACAAAAATACCATAACACCATCACATCATAAGAATCACAACAGAATACTCACTCCACATAACCACACAAGACCTTAACAAACGTATCTAGCCTCCAACGATCAATTGACGATATCGAGCCAATACCCGACCTAACATACCACACGAAGCACCAAAAATACATTAAACTACTACACCAGCTCAAGATCAACTTAAACACCTCACCCGTATTACCTATAAACTACTCTACACCCTGTCTATTCACATACTCCACCAACTTACCATCCGCACTTACTATAATGCACAACTGTAATCATAATCACCTACCAACCACATTCATCTCTAATAATATAATTATAGTATATATATAATATATATTAACCGATATATATATATTAGAATAATATATATATATATATATATATATATAACATATATATATATATTATATAATATATATATATATAATTATTATATATATATATTTATATTATTTAATTATATATAAACTATATTATATATATTATATTATATATATTATATATAATATATTATTTATATATGTTGTCAAATTGTAAAATTAATAAGGATTATCTACTATCCTCATTGACTCATAATAGCTAGTAGTAAGTTGAATATTAAAAGATGTCAGGCATATATATCTATAGATTAATATATTTATATATATTTAATATCCTCTAATCCAAAAACTGTCCACTTAAAAACAACTATAATATCGGTGTAAATACTAACGTCCAAAAAACCTAAATAAAAGAATAATGGAAACATATCTATTATATATATTATAAATGATACTAGTTTTAGGATTTCTTATAAAACCAGATAGAATAGCAATTTTTCTCGCATATTCCATATCACGGCATTAAACAGAATTTCTTATTGTTTGAAAAATTTATTTAATTAGTATAATTGAGTTATTACTATAGTGTGAATTGATAAGTTCACTCAAATATATCACCTTTCGTTAACAAAGCGATTTGAGAAAAGAAAACTCAAGATAAATATCAGTTTAAAAGGAATTTCGCCATACGCATTAATTCAGCATTCCTAAACTTTTGTTATATCTACCTTTAATAATTTAATATGAGTGAATATAATTGATATTATTAAGAAGCTATTGAATCTAATATTATCTATAGTAGTTTATATAAAATATAATTTACATACAGAGCCATGCACTTAAACTATTAACAGAAATATACTAATTTCTAATAATATAGCAAACTATCACTTTCTTAATTATTATAACAAACACAAATAAATATTACAAAGTTATATAATAACAGTCTTTATATATAACTTATAATGATTATTATTATATTACATATATTAATATTATTTTACTCACTATCATTATTGATGATATTTTATAATATATTTAAAAATTATATATTTTATTTAATTAACTTTATAACATAATATATATCGAATGGAAAAATCTACCTATTAGTGAGAAACATCTTTGTGCTATATATATACTCATCATTATCTTTTTTACCTGTATATTTTGAGAGGTATTTTTATTTTTCATCAATTATGGAGAAAAAGTGAGTGAAAATGAACTAAAGGTACATGATGATTATGAGATGATCTTTATGTAGAATATCCCACGATTTTTGCAGAATTATTA
Organism: Trachelipus rathkii; assembly: GCA_015478945.1. Lineage (NCBI taxonomy): Eukaryota > Metazoa > Arthropoda > Malacostraca > Isopoda > Trachelipodidae > Trachelipus > Trachelipus rathkii. Next base: position 2,214 of record JABUQX010094672.1, on the reverse strand, counting down.
ATTATATAATATATATAGACTAATATAATATATGTATATATATATATATATACCTATAAATTAATAGTTTCATACTTATCGATCTAAATATAAATAAATCTAATCTTTAATATTTAAATTTATTTCGCCCCCCTCTAATATGACTAACTACTTTAAAGTAGATAGCTTTTTACATTTAAGTACTTTGTATGTTTAACTTTAGCATGTTATCGGTACTCCAATAAATCAAATATATAATACGTATTTTTCATTTTTATATATTATATATATATATGTTGATCCTATCTACTTTTAAAGATCGCTATCCCTCCAAACCCTCTTAATCTCTTCTAAGCCCTAAATAAAATAGTTTCTTCTCACTCTCATCCGCTCTTCATATTTCATAATCATCTGCGTATCTCTCTTATTCTCACTTATTGTCCCGATAAGTTTGAAGTCTTAATAAATATGAAATTTCTTGGAATAAATCTAATTATTTAAAAATCTTATAAGTATAATTGATTCCTAGTATATTTAGAATAGATTATAGTATAATTTAGAGTAAATTTATAACTCAATAGATTTAGATAGAACTACTGATTCACAGTACCTAATTTCGACATCATGGCGCCCAACTTATTTAACTCTCACGATCCAAGCGGATAAAGAAATTGTATGACTCAGGTCATAAATAACGATATAAAAGGAATAAGTTAGTTAAATACATAAATATAAATGTTTATGAATATCATTATGTACAATAAAGCTTGTAGAAAATAGTGGTATTATGATAGCTATAAAATTGTTTTAAATTATAAGTTTATTTCCAAATCAAGAAATTTATTGATTTTATTATATTATTTTATTGGAGAATTCATTGTATTCATCACTATATAAGACTCTCTTAGACTTACTCACGTAGTGTAAAAATATATATAATTTCAAAGATGATATTTAATATCTAATTTAGTACTATTAATAAACTTATTAATTTTTTCAAATAAATTAAAATAATTGCTCAGAATAATATAGGTTATTTATAGTTCATGTAGAAAGGTTTATTAGTACTACATAGTTTAGCAAGTATAGAGAATATATATATACTTCCACTTTCTTGAGAAGTAGCATTGATACCTATATGGAATAGTATTATATGAGGTATGGTGACATATCGGGGGTTTATGTTATATATTATATATAATATATATGGTATATATAAAAGATTAGTTACTAATATTTTTATGGTAGAGGTGTTTATATTGAGTTACCTAAAGGTTCCTAATTTCTCAAAAATTGTAATTTCATGTATATATATATAATATGGGGGTATATTTGTGATAACTTTGAGTTAGGTTTATACCGTATCATAATGGTATATATATATAAGGCTTTTTGACTGAATTGTATCACTTCAAGTTAGTTATTGTCTCATCTGTGCTACGAGTAAGATATTTGCCTAGTAGAAGAGTATCATAGCTATTGATCTATTTTCTGAGAAACATAAGTTATTTGATACAACACAATGAAGTGTATATATATTGTCTCTATATATAAGAGGAATAGACAACAACGTTGCTCAATATAAAGAATAACTTTTACTACCTACTTTTTTGATATGATGAAAAATATAAATCGAAAAATTTCTCACACTAAACTAGAGAATCATTCCTTCTCCTTGATCAATTCTATGGTCTTCAAAGATGTATTAATATATTAATATTTGAGTAAGAATATACATAAGTGTATTCACACGCATCCTCAATAAGATGAAATGTGATGCAATCTAGGGTTGGAATTTTATAGGTTAATTTATTAAAACTGTCTAGTTCTTATTCCATACGTAAACCTATCTTTCTATAATTCATTTGGAAATTTAGTAATACAATGCTGAATATAGATTATTATGACAATAAGCAACATGAGTAAAAAATTATAATAGATAACAAAAACTATTTAATCGGATTGCACGCAATTATAATGAAGTATAATGAAAATATTTTTCTTCATAAAGAACCAATCGGAATTTTTTCTGGAAAACTAACATATTTTAACCAATGCCCCTAAAAGCACTGCAATATGTATAAGGAATTATTGAAAATAAAATTATTTATATGCTTGTAACGGAATTGATAGTCTTCGCAGTAGAAATTAGTATAACGCGTCTTAATTTTTTCTGGCAAAAGAATCTATATAGTAACTTATATATATATAATTAATAGTGATTAATGTTCCTAG
>JABUQX010094671.1:0-19452 GCA_015478945.1 Trachelipus rathkii | reverse complement strand
TCAAATGCAGTTTCACAAAGGGACTATGAAAGAAAGGATTTTAAAAAGGTTTTAGAAAACAGCTTGCCACCTACATTGAAGAATAAAGGAAACGCATTATATGATACTTTAAAAGATCAGTTAAATTGGAACGAGTTGGGACAGATTGTAGTAAATGATCAACCCCTTCAAGGGTCAAATATAGTAGACTTGGTCTCAGACTTAGCTCGGGATTGGAAAAAGAAACCTATACCAGGATGGGATGTCATTAAACGCGAGTTACAGGGGATCAATTTTCCTCGCAGCTTAATTCATAATAAGCAGAGGCTACAGGATTGGGAAAATCAATCATCGGATTCCGAACCTGTAGGGTCTGATGAACGACCTTACAAGGGAATATTACATCGTAAGAGCAAAACAATAGGTAGTCCACAAGTAATAAGAAAAAAGCGAAATGAATTAGCGCGAAACTGGTTAAGAATGTAATATACATTACGGCATTTGAATACAAAGATACAGCTGTGTCACTCTCATCATAAAATATACAGAAACAGAATCGTACAAGGATATACAGGAATACACAGGCTCATTCTTGTATATACAAGAACGACGTTAACTCAATTAGGCCTAAAAGTGTAACTCCGCCTCTTATGTTTCACCATCATAACTCTTAAGCCTAATCAGCTGATTGGTTGAGGGAACGTAAGACAGTAAAAGGGGGCGGAGCTATATAAGCTCCGCCCACCTCTTATTCATGTATATAAACCCCCCGCGTACTCTAGCAACCGATATATTTGTATTCCTACCTTCCAAAGGTTAGTAGTTGTGTTACGACCGAAATGGCGTGTCTAGTTAGAAATATCACGGTCAGTGAGCTATCGTCTTGGTCTGTGGTGCATCAGCATTGCGCTATTATCTTACGTTTTAGAAGAAGGCCTTCTGGGGATCGCTACATTACTTGCTTAGCCCCCTTACCTGGTTATAATAAGCCGCTATTCATCTCGGTTGAAAGTCTCAGCATCATCATGGAAGCTGTTTCGGAATGGGTAGCCAAAGATTACATGAACCTCAGCTTGTTAAATGAATGGGGGATATCTGTATCACAGGGTGGGCATGACGATCACAAGCGTTTAACCTTGGTTTTTTCCTTACATGAAAACATTCCAAGGGTACATATAGGCTGTTGGCTTCGCCGTAATGCGTCATCTGTTTTCTCACCAAGTGCACACGCTGTTACAATAAGCGGTAAAGAATCTATTGAGATGTTCCTAAAGATGAACGAAGAATTCCTACATAGATTAGCAGATACGAACACCCTGGAGGATCTCATAAACACAGCGCATCGATTGGTTTACAGTATCTATAGCGAAAGTTTTATGTTTAACTCTAACAACGTTGCTAAGATGATGGAGGTCGTAGACCTTAATCGTTTTACTTCAGTTTGGAATGAGGAAATGAACGGTGAAAGATGTAAAAATCATACTCTGAAGATTTCAGCTGCAGAAATGTACTCCTTCATTACGGGGGAGGGAAGGGTAGGATTAGATTCCTACATCGAAACGACGCAAGCAATTCTCGATGCATTAAAGTAATTATTATTATTATACTGTAATTATTCAACCTCTGTGTAAATATTACCGTAGCATTGTAAATAAAATATTTTTTATATTTTTACATTTCCTTATCCTTTTCACTTTTTGGGACTGGGTCTATATATATATATATATATATAATATTATAGTATAGAATATATTATATATTATATAATATATATATATATTTCTATATATATATATTATTATTATTATTATTATTATTTTTATTTAATTTTATTTTATTTAATTTTATTTAATTTTATATTATTTTTATTTTTATTTTACTTTATTATTTTATTATCTTATTATTTTATTATTTATTTTTATTATTTTATTTATATATATATAATATAATATATATATATATATTATATATATAATATATATATATTATATATATATATATTATATATATATTATATATATATATATTAATATATATATTATATAAAAAGCCGCGTTTACATATTGATCCAGTTAGCTAGGATGGGTGCGAAGGAAGATAGTTGATAACCATACTCAAACCTGTGGAGCCAAATAGTTTTGGGGTTTCACTAGGTTTGCTTTAAGATATCCTGATATTGAGAAAAAAGAAGCTTAAAAAATAATCTAGAGGGGAAGAGGCATTTACTTCTACAAGCCTGATAAGAAAAAAATTCCTACCGAAAACCATAGCCTCCAGGTCGATAGTGATGTGGCCAATTTAGATTTAACTGAGATGATTTAAATATAGTTCTTATAATAAAGGATTTCAAAAATTACTTTTATTTTTTTTTCTATTGACGTATACTCTAGATACCTATGGCTGAAACCCTTAAAAGATAATAAGATCAGTACAGTAGCCAGGTGCATACTTGAAATTATAGAGGACGAGGGGAGAACACCTAAATCATTTTGGACAGATTCAGGAATGGAGTTCAAGGGCAGCGGGTTTCAGGAGATGCTCTGGGAGTATGGTATACTATTACAATACATTTTCCGTAAACAAAGCTGCCATAGTTGAAAGAGTCCAGCGTACTATTAAAGAGCGCATGCATAGGTATTTTACTAAGATGAACACTTTTAAATATATTGATATACTGGATGACCTGGCTTATTCCTATTTAACAGGTCTTACCATAGAACTATAAAGTCAACTCCTTTAGAATGTCAAAAACGAGAGGCTATACATCGTATATGTATGAAAAGAAAACAAAATAAAAGATTATTCAGGAATAAAGGAACGATTATGTAAGAGTATCTCGAACAGCAGAAAGATTCAGAAAGGTTATGAAGCCGGTTGGACTTACGGAAGTGTTTAAGTTCACAATCCTCGACCACAAAACGTGTTCGTGACAGTTTTAAAGCATATTTTATCTGGAGGATTTTAATGGTGAAAAAATAAAGGAGGGTTCTATAAACAGGAAAAATACAAAAAGTCAGCTTCAATTCCTGCAACTTCCGAAATATAAAATTGAAAAAAATATTAGGTGCAAAGGTAAAGGGAAAAAATAAACAGGTCTGGTGAAAAGGAGGCGGGGTTTATTCCTGCTAGTTTATACTTATATAAAGCAGTGAAGTTAAGAATCATTAATCAGTTGATATTATAATCATGGAGAGGTTAGATCACTTTTATTTAACTCTACCATCTTCAGCCTCCATGGATTTACATCCTGATTAATAATCTCGCTGATCTTCACAATGAACTAGTTAACCATGCTTTACCTTGAACGGCCCAGGTACTTGAAGTGCGGATTATGTGAATGATTTAAATACGGACATAGAATTTACCACCGAGATCTATTCTGATGAAGGATATACAGAAGATTGTAGAATGTGTTTGAAAACATATATTACAAGTGGGAAGGTCCCGTTTTCTGAAAAGACTACAACTGACCAAAAAAGTAAATACGTTATGCATTGTGCTACAAAAGAACTTACTTCATTGAAAGAAATTTGATCTGCGAAAAGCATGATTTTAAATCAAGTACCTGCTATTTTCAGTCATTTAAAACGAACTCTTTTGATGTGAGTATTAATGTGTAAGATTTGGTATACAAAACTGAAATGCGTACCTAGGAAGATAAAGTAATAATATCTTAAGATCAAAAGCAAGTGTAAATCTGCGAGATCGTACCATGTTTTTTCTCGAGCGATCACCATGGCAGAGAAAACATATTCGTAAGCGGAATGGTGAACTGGATATACTTCACGATATCCCTACTATGCTGAAGAGGGTTATACTTTCTGTGGAGAATAAGCCCTTAACTTGGCATGAACAAAAAGATGACGCGGACCGAGTGCTGCATTATACATGTACCCCCTCCGAGATGCTCAGCCGGCCTGGTATGGCTTACATCTACACCGATCTTGTTTCACATCAGTATGTGGGGAACGTTACAGCCCCTTTGTTACGGGTGGTCCACCTTACTGATAAGGTAATCACCTTTCCTAATGTGCATTACCTTCCGCTAAGTAAAGCACAAATTTGCTCTATACGAATATACATTAAAGACGTAGAGGGTAATGCATTCCGTTTTACACCGGGCAGTCTAATATGTAAAATGCACGTACGGCGGAAAAGGTATTACTAGACTTTATACGTGAAGCCACTATATCGAACTTGAGAGGGTGGGATACACCTATTTAAATCAATGCATAGTTGGTTACCGCTCATTCAATAACTATCTTCTATACTGCAAAGTTTAGTTAAAAGAAAACCTCTAGTTGTTGAAAATGAGGATTGATAAGTACTTTGTTGGCTCTAGAATCCAACGCGGCCATGGTGTTTCCGGATTCTTTGCCCGGCTCTTAAGGGGTGCCATGCCGCTTTTGAAACGCAGCGGGACCTATATAGGTAAAAAAGCGGTAAAGGCTGGTGTAGAAACTTTGCGTGATATTGCCAGTGGGGAGGATGCAGAGTTATCGTTAAAACGTAGACTAGCAGATGCTTCCGACGTTATGTTAAATGACGTTAAACGCAAAATCAGGAAAAAAATGACAGGTCAGGGTTTGAAGAGAAGAAAAAGGTCAAGGTCAGTCAAGGTCAAGACCAAAAAAGTTAAAAAACATTCACTACCAATAACGAAGAAAAAGAAAACGAAGAAGCGGAAACGGAAGAACGCTTCGGGTTATGACACGAAAAGCATGACGAATAAGAAGCGTAAGATGCGTAAAAAACGCAAAAGAAAAACACATAAACGTAAAAATCAAGGGGATATTTTTTCATTGTAAATAATAAAACTTAAAATTAAATAAAATAAAATAATTTAATTACAAGAAGACCTTAACGTTTCCGATACAATCATTCTCGTCACAGCTATGTGTACTCTAGGCCGATTACTTAAAAAGAGCCCTCTTGAAGATCTCGTTAATGTATTCTCAGCTAAAAACCCCAATACTCAAATTTTAATGGTAAAAAATGATTTAATAAAAAAAATGGAAAAAAAAGACGTGTAATTTTACATCAATAAATGAATATTTTATATAGCGTTTCAATTGTATGATTCCTCAACGTATATCCATTTATTTTAAAAAGAAAACTATAGCGCATAATAATTCCTGTAGTATATAGATCAGTATATATATATTATATATATATATATATATATATATATAATATATATATATATATAATATTATATATACCTATATATATATATTATTATATATATATATATATTATATATAAAATTATTTTTCTTTTCTTTATTAACTTTATATATATATAAAGCATAAAGACTATCAAAGAAAATCATTTCAAAATTTATTTGTGCTGTTGGTAAGGGGATATTTTTTCATTTAAACCACTACAGGAAATTTTTTAACTAATAAAATAATACTCCTTTAACTATCAAACCCTCTTTCTTCCTATTCAATGCTTATATATATATATATACTAGTATATATATATATATATTATTATATTATATACTATATATATATATATATATATATATAATATATATATTATTTATTTATATAAAGTAACATTTAATAATAATAAAAATAAGTAAATAAATAAAAAAAAATAATAAAATAAATATAAAATAAAAATAAAAATAAATAAAATAAATAAAAATAAAATCAAAATTAAAATAATAAAATAATAAATAAAAAAATTAAATTAAAAATAAATAAAATAATTAAAATTCATTAAAATAAAAATAAAAATAAAATAATAAAATAAAATAATTAAAATTTTAATAAAATAATAAAGTAAATAAACAAATAAATAAAAATAAATAAAAAGAAATAAAATAAATTAAAATAATAAAATAAATAACATAATAAATAAAATAATAAAATAACATAATAAATAAAAGTAATAAAAATATATATTATATTTATTTTCTACATATATGAATACAACTACATATATACTATATACTCATATACACATAGATTATAATACGGCCTATAATATGCACAGTATATATATATATATATATATATAATATAATACTAAAGTTTAATTTGTCAAGAAAACTTAATTTTGTTTTATTTGTTTAAAACAACTTAGACGAAGAGATATAGAACTATAATACATATATTGGGGATATATACTATATATATATATAATATATTATATATATAGTATTATATATATATATATAATATTATAGTATATATAATATATATATTATAATATATATAGATATTTTGAACTTAATATATATATATATAGAACTTCAATATATATATATATATAATATATATTATTATATTATATAACTATATATATACGTAATATATATAGTTATACTATCAGTACTATCGATAGGTATATAATATATAGCATTATATATATAAATAAATAAATAAAAAGAACAATAAAATAATATAACAAATAAAATAAATATAACAATAAATAACATAATAAAGGTAAAATAACAATATTAATAAACATAATAAATAAATAATAAAATAAGGAAATAATAATAAATAAATAATACAAATCATAATATAATATTTTATATATCTATATAATGATATACTACTATTATGGACTATATATACGACTTATAATTGATAATATCATTTAAAATAAAAAAATAATTTTAATAAGCACTCGCCTTTAAGTATTTTAGGAGCAGGGGAAATATTATATATATATATATATAATATTATATAAATATATATATTATATATATACTATTATTATTATATTATATATTAATATATTATATATAATATAATATATACTATATTATATATAATATATATATTTTATATAATATAAGATATAATAATAATATAATATAAGATATAAAAATAAAATAAATATATAATATATAGATATATATATATAATATATATAAAATTATTATATAATATATATAATTATAATTAATATATATATAATAATCATATAAATATTATATAGGAATATTAAAATAAAAATAATTAATAAGATTATGCAACATTTATAGATCATCATTAAGAAACTACTCGAAATAACTAATAATATAATAAATATATATATATATATATTATATAATATAATAATATAATATAATAATAATATATACAATAATATATATATAATATAATAAATATAATATTTAAAATAAAATAATTTATAAGACTTGCACTTTTTAATATTTTTAGAAAACTTACTCGAAATAATATAATATAATAAATATATATATATATATATATATATATATATATATATATATATATATATATATATAATATATATATATATATATATTAATATATATATATATATAGTTCAAATATTATATATACTAATATATATATATTATATTATATTATATATATATATTATATATATATATATATATATAATATTATATATATATATAATTTTAAATAAAATAATAATAAGACTTGCACTTTTTTCATTTAGAACGTACTCGAAATTATTATATATATATATATATATATATAATTATATATATATATATATATATTTATATATATAATATACTTATATATATATATATATATATATATTATATATATAGTATATATATATTAATATATATATTTAAAGAAAATAAAATAAAACTTGCCACTTTTTCATTTTTAGAAACTTACTCGAAATATATATATATAATACTATATATATATATATAATATATAATTTATAATATATATATATATTATATAAGGTATACAGGAACTTAATATATATATATATATTATATTATATTTAATAAAATACTTCTAATAAACTTGCACTTTTTCATATTTTAGAAACTATCGTAAATTATATATATTAATACAGTTCAAAAGATATTATATATAAAATATGTATACATAACTGGAGCGACTTCCTCCTATATATATATATATATTATATATAATATATAAATATATATATATATATATATATTTGATCATCCTTTATGTATCTACATATAAATCTAATTCAATGTAGTTAATGAATAAATTTATATTTATTCTAGAAACATTACTCGGAAATATATAAGATATATTATATATATAATATATATATATATAATATTATATATATTATATATTAGATAATAGTATATATATATATATATATATATATAATATTATATATTATATATATATATATATATTTGAACTTATATATTAAAATATTTTATTAATTTCACTTTTTCATTTTAGAAACTTACTCGAAATATATATTATATATATATATATATATATATACTTATATATTATATATATTATATATTATATATATATTATATATATATATAATAATATTATATAATATATATATATTTGAAACTCATATTAAAAACATGTTATAAATTTCACTTTTTTGTTTTCATTTTAGAAACTTACTCGATATACTATATATATTATATATTATAATATATATTATATATTATATATATATATATATATATCTATACTATATATATTATATATATATATATATTTTATGTATAGTATATAATATATATATAATATATATATATTTGAATTTTATATTAAATATATATATATATATATATATATATATATATATATATTTATCTATATATATATATTATATAATATATATATATATATATATATATTCACTACAAGACGCTTACCTGAATAAATATTCTTGCGAAGATAATACTTTCAACTAGATGTGACTCTTTTTTCGAGGAGTAGTTAACACTTTTTTAGTAAACACTATTCTGATGCTGATCTTTGGCGTTACTTCATCTTTTATACACAGTCATAGGGAAGGGGGCGGTCTCCCTATCCTTGGGTCACGCCCCATTCTACACAGGTCTGAAGTCTCGATACAATTTACATTTGCATATTTTATAACAAGATAACGATCAACCTTGTACAACGTAAACACTTAAAATATTTTGGGCTCGAGATAATTAACGAAGGCTTTCTCCTTATCGGATTGACCCAGATGCCCTCTCGGTAATATTCAGTTAATTATCTGCGCTCCAAAATAAATATTATAATTACAGTGAAATGACCGTTTAACAGAGGTTTTTAAGATGTTATCCACGAAAGGTTATCTTAGGGTCCTAAATAAATATTATTCAGGTCTGGAAGATACGCTTTTAAGATGTTATCTGGCAAAACGGACGTGAATAAATTTCCGTAAGGTCAATTTTAATTAACATTTTTACTAAATAAATAACGATCTCACATGGTTAAGCGTACCCTTGCGGACCGCCGGTAGTACCTCTGTTAATTATCAAGGCTCCTAAATAAATATTATTCAGGACTGAAAGATAGGATTTTAAGATGGTATCTGGAGAGGTCATCAGAATAAATTACTGAAATGTCAATTTTAATTAACATTTTTTACTAAATAAATAACAACCGAGAATGACCTTATACGGTTAAGTATGAATAAATTAATGTAATCTCAATTTTCCTTTTCTTATCTGTAATCCCCTAAGCCCAACCTTAATAGAAGCAAGTACTCTCATACGCCAGTTCTATTTTGGATGGGCGGAGGAAGTGAAGAACCGGGTCTTGCGCAAAAAAGAGCTGCGCACGCACACAAATCTCTCTCTCTCTCTCTCTCTCTCTCTCTCTCTCTCTCTCTCTCTCTCTCTCTCTCTCTCTCTCTCTCTCTCTCTCTCCTCTCTCTCTCTGCCTCACTATCCACCCGGAACCACAACCGGCTACGCAAGAACCATTCACCCTCTCTCTCACCATTTACTATATAGCAATAAGCTCGTGGAGACTATTGCTTATGGCCCGTAATTCCGTTCACGGTGGGGCCGATCTTTGACAGGTGTGGGCACTGTCTTATTCCTGATGCCCCGGCTCCAGCTGAACCTCTCGTTGTCACCCTCTTACCTAGCCGCTAAACAACAACCACCTCTCAGCCACTCTAAAACCGTATACCTCACGTGCGGGCGTCAAGACCCTGCAGTGATTCCGTGCGCTTGGGCACCGTGCGTATTGTACCTACCCGTTATTATGTTAGTCCTGCCTCCCCAGCGGCAACATATATGTATCGTCTCGCCGTTGTTATTCCCTTCGGTAATCCTTCCTTGCGCCCCGTATTTTTTCTGATGATTGGGGGGTGGGGTGGGGGGGTGGGGGGGGGGGGGGGGGTGGGGGGGGGGTGGCGGGTGTGTGTGTTTTTTTTGGGTGGGGTGTTGTTTTGGGGGGTTCGCTCTTTCTCTCTCTCTCTCTCTCTCCTCTCTCTCTCTCTTATATATATATATATTATTATATATATATAATATATTATATAGTATATATATATATATATATACTTATATAGGATATTATATATACTTTTATATATATAGATTATGCATTTACGGATCAGGCTTGACGGCTTCCAAGCACCGTAATAAGTATCTAGTGATGTTCTATTAGTGTTCTATGAGTATTCTATGGAAGTGACAGGTGAGTGGCCAGTGAGTGCTAGCTGACTGCAATGGAGTGCCAATGAGTTGCCAAGTGAGTGCCACAATAGTGCCAAGTGAGTGCCACATATTGCAATTGAGTGCCACATAGTGCCAACTGAGTGCCACTTTTTCAAGCCCTTTTCTAGCCTTCATTTTTTTACCTGAGCACTTGAATAGCCCTAATAATGTGTGTGTGCTACCCCTAGGTTATAAGGTACGGGAAATCAAAATATAGGTGTAATTTACAAGTGGCTAGGATGCGCGGATTTGAACCATCGGTCCAGGCGGGCGGGAACGCGAAAAATGCGCCCGCAGGCGCACGCAGCGGCGGAAAAACGCAACGGGTTGGCGGGCGGGGTGGCGGGTCGCACCTGCAAGGGCCCAGGATCAAGGTTAAGACATCACAAAAGGGCTAAGCCCCTAAAAACAGAACAAAAATTACCGTGGGTCAAAATTGACCCATGGACGAAAAATTAGGGGGGGGGGTAAAATAGGGGGCATACGTACGATGGAGGCTTCCGCCTCCATCTTGGGCGCACCCTCTTCGAAAAGGGCGCCTAAAAAGGTTAGGGTTGCCATAAAATTAGGGGTGCCAGAAAATTGGGGGGCCAGAAAATTAGGGTGCCAGAAAATTAGGGTTGCCAAAAAAGGTCAAGGTCAGTCAAGGTCAAGGCCTAAAATAAGGTCAAGGGCAGGAAAATCACCCTCAGGGAAACAACGTTTGGCGGTCAGAAAGAACACCGCAGGGTCAAGGTCAATTTTTGTGTGCAAAATGACCCTCCTACTACTTATTATATAATATTATATATATATATATATATATTATATATATTATATATAATTATATATATTATAATATGGGGACTATATACATTACTAATATATATTATATATCAAGTGCAGTACCTTGAAGGGTATACATGGGTAGGCAAGCTATATATATATATATATATATATATAATATATAATATATATATATAGGTTGTGGGGTGTTTTATATATATTTATATCATAATTATATATATATATTATATATATAATATAATATATATATTAATAGAGATATTATGATATTAATAGAGAGAGAGAAGAGAGATAGTAGAAAGATTCAAATTCTTTTTTTCAAATTCTTCGTACGATTCACTCGGTGAACGAAAGTTTCGTACTCTCGAAAATTTGCGTATTTTTTCGCTCGACAGCAAGGTATGACGCTTGGCTTTTTCATATATATTTTATATGAAATATTAAGATCTACCCGTACGCCCATAGCTTTATAATTTACTCTGAGGAACCAGAGTAGGAGGGAAAAATTTCCAAATGAATATTATTATTATTATTGTTATTACTAAAGTAGTGGTTTTTCTTTAAATTTATTTCATAAATCAGTTTCTTTTTACTTTCATTACCAAATTTCTAATAATTTATTTTACTTTACTTTTTAAATTATTTTATTAAAAAGACTAAAAAATATGAGGTAGGAGCTACCTACCCTGCCTACCCTAAGTATACGCCCTTAAGCTAATTATTACTATATATATATATCTATATATATATATATATATATATATATATAATGATTATATATTATATATATATATATTATATATATATAGACACACTACTCCTTTAAAAGGATGTTGCATAAAAAGACATATCGAAAAATCGCAAAACCCTACTCGTGGATTCCTGCAGTGTCACGTGTTAGCTAACACTCGATAGAAAGAGCGAAAGATTTACCACAAATTGCTTTTTTATCATCTTATTTTTATTTTTTTTTTAAAGTGCTCGAGCCGACGGTGGACAGAGGGGGGAGGCGAGTACCCTGACTCTTCTGCCATCTTTGCGGTTTATCCTTGGGTATTCCTTTAGTTAAAAAAAAATGTTTTTGGCATCTCTGACGCTCTATTGCCTGAATTAATCGAAAAAAAATGATTATATCTTTTGGTTCAATATAGTATCGTAGCATCCTTTTAAAGACAGTTCCTATATATATATATATATATATATATATATTATATATTATATATATATATATATTTATATATATATATATATATATTATATATAGTGATATATTATATATATATTCAGGGCTTGGGTTTCAAGTTACTTGTACTTGGACCTAAGACATATTTTGTAGTACTTGTACGTGCAGTTTCTAAAAACCAGGGTGACTTGTACTCTGTTGACTTCTTGTAGCTGAAAATTGCAAAGTGACTTGCAAGTACTTTTTGGCATTTTTAACTTCCAATTTTTTGTTTTTTTTTCATTTTACTACGTATTGATATTATTATTTCTTATGCATTCTAAATAAATTTCCATTTAGGAATATAAAGTATGTCATTATATGGAACTTTCGCTTTAAAAGGAGTGTTTAACCGATAATATATCGACACGAGCGGGGCGATGGGGTTGTAATCGATTTTTTTTTCGATTATTTCAAGCCAATAGAGAGCGACAAGGTTGCCAATAACAGTTTTTTTTATTTTTTTTAAACTAAAGGAATACCCAAGATTAATTCGCAAATAGGAAAGAGTTAGGGTCTCTCGGCCTCAGCGGGGACGACGGGGGGGACTTCGGTCCCCCTTCTGTCCACCAGCGGCTCGAGCCCCTTAATAAAATAAATAAAAAAAAATTAAAACAAAAATTACATATAAAAATTAACATGATATAAAAAGCAACATGTGGCAACTTTTTCTCTTCTTCTATTGGAGTTTAAGTTAACACGTCACAGTGCATTAGCGATTAGAGTTCAGCGATATTTCGAAATTTGTATTTTTATGTACATCCTTTTAAATAAAATTGCCGATTTATAGTATATAATATTATATATATATAGTATATATATATATATATATATATACTATTATATAGATATATATATATATATATAGTTATATATATATATATATTATATATATCTATATATATATATTATATATATAATATATTATATACATATATATAGATATAATTATATATATATATAATATAATATATATATGATATATATATATAATAGCGAGTATAACCAAAAAGAATCTGAACGATTTAAATTATTTATCAGCCGACTAGTTTCGGGTAAGAATCTTTCTTCCCATTTTCCAGACTTACAATATAATGATAAAATTTTAAACAAAATATTATATTAAAAAATTAAAGTTAAATAATATAATAGTTTGAAATAAAATAAGCTATAGATAAATTATGATACAATAATATTAAGGTTTAAAGAGTTCATATTTAAAACAAACCTCACTTCAGGCATTTAAAGACTGTTAAAACTTAGATTTTCATTTAAGGTCGGTTTGAGATGCCAAATATACAAGGATTCTAACAACTGAAGATCGGGTTCCTCAGTTTGGGACAATATTCCAAAATTCGTATCCTGTATATGGTCGTTTTCCTGAAGAAAATGAGCATTTATAGCTGAATAGGGGGGATGATGTACATGGTCTAGTGTTCTAAATGAAATACCTTTATGCTCAGCATAATGAATGGAAAGGCTCGTATGGTTTTTCCTATGTAGGTGGCATCGTAGTCACCGCACTTGTAATGATATATTACTGATGAGCATAAAGGTAAAGGGAGTTTATCTTTAAATTTAAAATATTTCCCTATTTTGTTTTCACTCGAAAATATAAATCAAAATTTAAACTGTGTAAAGTTTGTTTTTAAAACATCAATTTTACGTCGAATTATTTTGTAACTGATTTCCCCCAGAAAGGCAACCTCATATACAAAATATCCTTAGGAGCTGTTAATTTAGCCTGAGATTTGTCTTTAAATTTTGCTGAGAGTAAGTAATTTTCGAAAAGTTGAGTCAATTATAAATTCTGGGAACCCATTCTTCAGAAATAATGTTTTCAGGAAATCAAGTTCTTTTGTAAAATTAACATAAGATGATGAAATTTTGTATCCCTTGTCAAAAAGTTTCAATTAAGTTGATTTTAAAATATGAGGAATGAAAGAATAAAATTTTGCCGTCAATCCAGTGAAAGTATGTAGGTGAGATGGTGATTGATTGGATTTGGAAGTTGTGTAACAAAGCATTTATGGAGGGTATAGTTCCGAGGGATTGGAGGAGAGCAATAATAGTACCCTTATATAAGGGTAGGTGGGATAAGGTAACTATAGGTATTATAGGGCAATTAGTTTATTGAGTGTTGTAGGTAAGATATATGTTGGTATTTTGGTCGAGAGAGTGCGTCGAGTGACTGAAGGACTGATTGGTGAAGAACAAGGTGCGTTTGGTAATGGTAGAGGATGTGAGGATCCAATCTTTGCATTGAAGCAAATGATTGGGAAAGAGGGAGGAGAAGAATAAATTGTATTTAGGTTTTATGGGTTTGCAACAGGCATACGATAGGATTAATAAGGAAGCTCTATGGCAGGTGTTAGTCATATATGATGTTGGTGATAAGCTTCTGAATGTAATCAAAATATGAATGACGATAGTGAAGCTTGTGTAAGAATAAATAGAGTCGAAAGTGATTAGTTTAATATTAATAGCAGAGTGAGGTAGGGATGTGTTATGTCGTCCTGGTTATTCAATTGGGTGGGGGGGGGTTAGAAAAAAGGGGGGGGGGGGGGGGGTAGCAGGGATGGTGTTAGAATGATGGAGAATGAAAGAGAGTGTGGAGGGTTCCCTACCTATTATATGCGGATGATTTGATTTTGTGTGGCGAATCTGAAGAGAGTTTGAGAGGATTGGTAGAGAGATTTGGCAGGGTGTGTAAAAGGGAGGGGGATTGAAAGTAAACGTAATAAGAGTAAAGGTTTATGGTTGTGAGTGAGGTACAGTCCTCGTGTGAAGTTATGTTAAGATAGTGAGCAGCTGGAAAAAGGCTGAGTTTCAAAATATTTAAGCGTTAATTATTCTGGATGAAAAGGAAAGGGATGATGCAGAGTGTAGTAGGAAAGTTGTGAATGGCAGGAAGGTGGCTGGGGTGCAATAAATCGTGGTGGATGAAAGAGAATAAGTCTTGAGTAGCGTTTAGGGTCCTTACATGAGGGTATTTGTTACCTGTTGCTAATGTATATTAGTAGAGACTATATGGGCTTTGGAATAGAGGTATTGATTAAAGTACAATGTGTTCAGATGGACAATCTTAGGTTGGTTAGGGTTGAGAAGAATTGATAAAATTGAAGAACTATTAGATAGTTGTTTGGTGGTGTGAAGAAAGAGGGTAAATGAGAGAATAACTGAAAGATCGTTGAGCATGGTTGGTCATGTTGGAAAAGAAGGAAGCATAGTCGGTTGGTTAAAACGGATGTATAAGTGAGTGAGAGCAAGCGGCTGAGAAACGAGAAAAAGTGGATTGAAGTCAGTAAAGGAATGTCGAGGAGAGAACTGTGAGTTTTGCAGAGGCAAGGAGAAAGGTGCATAATAGGAGTGAAGGGTGGGTTTTGTGAGGGGTGTATGGTTGTGGCCCACTGGGCCAAGAGATGAACCTCACATTGACGAGCTGCCATAGTGAAGGTCGTCGCGATTCCCGTGAAGCTCTCGGGTGGATTTTCTGACTGCGAAGAGTTCTCACCAAAAAGTATAAAGGGGCGGGAAGGCTGAGCTTTCTTTTCGACTTGCTTCACTATTCTTTACTACTTTTCTGTTTCCGGTGCATGTTACGTACCTTACCCCAGTCTTGGGGAGAGAAGGTGGTATGATATATATACTGTATATATACTGTACTAAATATATATATATATATACTATATATGATATATATATTATATATATTTATATATATATATATAATATAATATTATTATATATATATATATAGATTAAAAACATGTATATGTAAATGTATGGATATATATTCTTTTATATTCATAGACATATGACAAAAAAAAAATATATTCATAAAGTACTTGTACTTGATACCACTGTACTTGAACAAATTCTAGATACTTGTACTGGAATATTTCTAGAGGTACTTGTATTGTTACTTGTCCTTGACAAATGTACTTGAACCCAGCCTGAGAAATATATATATTAATATATAGTTACTATATATATATATAATATATATATATATATATATAAAAAGAAAACGTTTTTTTTGCCAAACATAATTTGTATATTTCAGTATATATATATATATTAGTGATGGACATGACATCCGCATCCGCATCCGCATTTGCGGAACATCCTCACCTAAATTGACATCGCATCGCATCCGCATCCGCATCCTACATAAACGGCACCATCCGCATCCGCATCCGCATCTCTTTTGAAAAATTGAGGATGTTGCGGATTTTTCAGCATTGATTAAGAATGCATATAAAACAAATAGTATTTGTCATCATTTATCATGGGATTTTATGGGAATAATTGTAATTTGAATTTTCGATTTCTGTATATATAATTATATATATATTATATAATAGATATATAGGTATAAATATATATATATTATATATAGATATATATATATATATTTATATATAATTATTATATATATATTATATATATTTATATATATATATATTACTATATATAATATTTATATATCATATATATATATATATTATATATATATATATATATATATAGTATATATATATATATATATATTATTATTATATATATATATATATTAATATATATATATGCTATAAGCCGTGTTACGTGGAAGCAAGAAATGAAGCGAAGAGAGTGAAGAGGAGGGCAAAGAGGAGGTGGCTTAGAAGCTAGCAATGGAACTGATGGATGATATGAAGGAAAGCAAGATGAGATTTTTTACATTGGCAAGGAACGTTTAGAGGAACGAAGAGTAGAGTATGTCAATATCAAAGACAAAAATGGAGAACATTGGTAAGCCCGGTAGAGGAGAACACAGCGTGGGTAGGGTTCAGTAATGACTCGTACTGTACATCTACAGTGTTCGGAGAGGAAGGGGAGAGAGAGAGGAGGAGGAGAGAAACGGGGAGGGAGAAGAGGAGGCAGGTAATAACGGAGGAGGAATTGAGGCAGCGCTTAAAGAAAATGAAGAGCGGAAAAACTCCTGGTGAGGATGGGATAAATATTGAGTTGCTGAGGGAGGGAGGAGAGGGCTGAAAGCCTTGATGCTGAGATTTCTGAACAGGTGTTGGGTGGAGAGTAGAGTGCCGGAAGGTTGGGGAAGGTCAATAATAGTTCCCATTTATAAAGGTAAGGGGGACACCGGAAATTGTAAAAATTTATAGAGGAATCTCACTAATGGATTACATGGTGAAGTTATATGGAAGAATATTAGAAAGAAAATTAAGATCAAAAATAGAGCCAAGATTGGGTGAAGAGCAGTTTGGGTACAGAGGTGGTAGAAGTACTACAGATTTAATGTTTCCATTAATTAAGAATGATACAGGAAAAGACATGGGAATACAATATGAAGGCATATATCGCCTTCATAGACTTGAAGAAAGCATTTGATTCTGTACCCAGAGAGAAGCTTTGGAGAGTTCCGGAGAGGGATTATGAAGTTGGAGGCAGACTGATAAAGGCAGTAAGAAGTACAAACGTGAATAGCATAAGTAAGGTAAGAACAGGATATAAAAGCGAGGAATGGTTTGAGGTAAAAACTTGAGCAAAGCAGGGTGTGGCTGTCGCGATACTGTTTTATAGCGTATTTGGACACAGTCATAAGAGGTGTAAAAGAGACTTTAGAAGGGATTGACGGAGACATCATGGTATATGCAGATGATTTGGCGAGTTGGAGTGGAGATGGTGAGAGGTTGAAGCAAATGGTGCTGTGTTTCGCAGAAATGTTGAGAGAAACAGGATTGAATATGAATGTGAAGAAAACATTGAAAATGGTAGTAAGTAGGGAGGATGAGGAAGAGTTGATTGTGAAGTAGACGGTAGAAAGATTAAAAATGTGGATAGATATAAATATCTAGAAAGCACTTGGAAGAGAAGGGGGTGCAAGGAAATTACGAGTAGGATTGAGCAGTATGGCAGGACTGTAAGAGCAGTATACCCCATCTTGAAAGATAAATATATGAACAAAGGGGTGAAGGGAGCAGCAATATACGAGGGAGTTTTGACGCCGATACTGTTATGGGACGGAGACATTGGAGCATGACAGGGAGAGAGGAGAGTAGAATTCAGACAGCGGTGACGAATGTGTTGAGGAAAGTGATTGGAAAAACGAGAAGAGACAAAGTGAGAAACTATACAGTGAGGAAGGGCGTGGGTGTGAAACCCATGATGAATAAAGTGGATGCAGCCAGACTGAGATGGTGGGGACACCTTGAGAGGATGCAGGAGAGAGAGAGTTGCCAGCAGGAGGTGGAGGTAGAGACCGGAGGGAGTGAGACCGAGGGGAAGACCGCGGAAGAGGTGGAGAGACACAGTAGAGGATTCTTGAGGAAACACCAGATGCTGCAATGAGATGAGATATGGCGCGATGGGATCCTGATGGATTAGAACAGAAGGAAGCGGAGGTTGAGCCCCACTGACGGCTTTGTAAGCCTTGACTGGGAGAAATGTAAGATGTAAGTATAGTATATATATATATATACTATATATATATATAATTATATATATATTATTATTATATATATATATATATAATAATATATTATAGTATATATATATATATATATATATATATAGATTATATATATTATATATATATATATATTATATTATATATATATATATATTATATATTATATATATATATATATATATATATATATATATATATATTATATATATATATATTATATATATATATATATATTATATATTATCATATCATGTCATGTCATGTAACATCACTTATATTATAATATATATATATAATATATATATATATATATATATATAGAATATATTATATATGCGTATATTATATATATATATATATATATATATATTATATATATATATATATATATATAATATATATATTTACATATACGTATTATATAATTTTTAATTCAAACTTCAAAGAGTAAAACATCCGCATCCGCATCCGCATCCGCATCTCATCTACTTTAAGATCCGGGCATCCGCATCCGCATCCGCTCCTCATCATCCTTTAAGATTC
>JABUQX010094670.1:0-2500 GCA_015478945.1 Trachelipus rathkii | reverse complement strand
GTTCTTAAAGAATTGAATTTCACAAGGTTGAGACGACCCCAATCGGAAATTTTATCCAGATCAGCGAGAATAGAATCGGAAAGGTTAATACGAGAGGCATTTCTAGAAGTAAAAGAAGGAGCAGAATTGATATGAGTTGAAGAGTGAATGGTCAAGTCATCGGATATAAGTGGATAGAGTTAGATGTGCAGATGAGAAGATCATTAATGAAAAGTACGAATAAAGTAGGAGTTGAGACGAAACCTTGAGAAACACCACTATTGACAGAAAAGAAGAAGTCGCTCCATCAACCAGAGCCGATATTGATTGACTTGAAAGAAAGCTAGACAAAAGTAAGCAAAGATATGGAGGATTCCCAAAGAAGGGGAGCTTGGAGAGCAGTGACGCTTGCCATACCCTTTCAAATGCTTTGGATATGTCAAGCGCCACCACGCAAGTCTCCCCGTAGTTCATGAGGGAGGAAAACCATAAATCGGTTAAATAGGAAAGTATATCGCCAGTAGACCTTGAACACCGAAAGCCGTACTGGCGATTGGAAAGAAGAGAATGAGATTCCTGATGGTCTAAGAAGTGAAAGTTAAGAAGGGTTTCAAAGATCTTAGATAGAATACAAGTGAGAGCTATAGGGCGATAGTTAGAAGGATCAGAGCGGCTTCCTTTTTTCGGAATAGGTTGGACATGTGCGTGCTTCCAACACTGAGGGAAAGTGCTAATATTGAGACATAGAAAATATAGTTGAACGAGGGGCGAGGTCAGCACGTAAGCACATTCCCTCAAAACTCGATTAGGAATGCCATCCGGGCCACCCGCCTTCCTAACGTTCATAGATCTCAGGAGCTCATGCACCCGATCAAATGTAATCTCAGGCAAAGACATAGGACACCTAAGAGGAGAAGGAGGAGGAGGAGGAATGCCAGAATCGTCCAGGGTTGAGTTAGAGGAAAATAGGAGGCCGAAGAGATTGGCCTTTTCAGTTGAAAGAGTTAGCATTAGAGCCACCAGATCGAATAAGAGGGGAGGGAAGGATGATCTACAGAAGTTGTTAGAGATGTTTTTGGCAAAAGGCCAGAAAGATTTATCAGTGGGAGAAGAGGTTAGGGCACTTTCGTTTGATGAAAGCCCGCTTTGCTCGTCGAAGAGTATCCCTGCAACTTGATTTATATATATATATATATATATATATATATATATATATATATATATATATATATATATATATATATATATATATATATATATATATACTATATACTGTTGCTGTATACATACGGCTATATAAATATATATATATATATATATATATATATATATATATATATATATATATACAGAAATCAAAATTCAAAATTACAATTATTCCCATAAACTCCCATGATAAAGATGCCAAATAATATTTATTTTATATGCATTTAATCAAATGTAGAAAACATCCTCAACATCCTCATTTTTCAAAAGAGGATGCGGATGCGGATGCGGATGCGGATGTGCCGTTAAGTGAGGATGCGGATGCGGATGTCAATTTAGGTGCGGATGTTCCGCAAATGCGGATGCGGATGCGGATGTCATGTCAGTTTCACTAAATATATATATATATATATATATATATATATATATATATATATATATATATATATATATATATATATATATATATATATATATATATAAGATATACAATATAAAAAAAAATATTCCCTCCATCACAAATATATATATATATATATATATATATATATATATATATATATATCAGTGGCGTAGTTAAGGGATAGGCTGGGTAGGCAGTGCCTTTCTTATTTTTAAGAACAAATTAATAATTAAAAAAAAAAAACAAAATAAAAAAATATAAAAAATGTTAATATAATAAGAAACCATAAGAAAATTAATCTACAAAATCTTAAAGAAATATAAAACAAAAAATGAGCTATTTATGCTTTGCCTGCCTATGTACTGTTTAACTTGCCTACTTAAGGTAGGCGTAGCTGAAATAAAATATATCCTATATTTGCAATGATATTAAGGCAGGCGAGCCTGCCGTGCGTGCGTCGTTAGATGTTGCCATATATGGGGTATTTTTTTAAAAATTTTCTTTGGATACCGTGTTTCACTTGCAATTTTAATTAATCTCATTATATATATATATATATATATATATATATATATATATATATATATATATATATATATATATATATATATATATATATATATATGTTATATATATATATATATATATATATATATATATATATATATAGAGAGAGAGAGAGAGAGAGAGAGAGAGAGAGAGAGAGAGAGAGAGAGAGAGAGAGAGAGAGAGAGAGAGAGAGAATGACCGATGACACATGACAGCCAGTTACTTATTTCAAGTGGATGAGTGGGTTTGTGATTTTTTTCCTCGTTTGTGAATTATATAAATACGTTTGTTGTGTTCTATGATTTAAAATTATTTTGAGTTATTAATATTTGATGAAAATGGAAGTAATTGTCGATTATTTAT
>JABUQX010094669.1:5000-27439 GCA_015478945.1 Trachelipus rathkii | reverse complement strand
TGTGGCAAAATGAATGAATCTCTATTCCCCCCATCCAAAACAGCATTCAGATTATCCCAGAAAATCGTACTCATTTCAATGATTACCCTCAGATGGATCATATGTCGCAACCACACAAATTTGACCTTTTCAAAACTTTAAATTATATCATTGAAATTGGACTCCACACACACAAAATAATAACCATAGCTTTCTACCACAACTCACTCATCAGAAATGCAAATCCTTCTATCCCCCTTCTCATTCCTTTCCACAGCAACACCAAACACATTTCACACCACACAACTCAGCTTTCACCGTTTCCTTCAATCTTTGTTTCAGTCACAGCGACAAATCAAAAGTTTGCCCTTTCTAAATACAGCCTCACCTCTCCCCAGTTTACTCCTCCTCAACAATTTATTCCTCTCCCATTTCATATCCAGAACCATTCATACTTTTTCGCCGGATAGCAACGGGGCTCTTACTGCGCATCACGACCTTCTCCGCAGGCATGCATGTAGCCATTCGTGGGCAAAAAGATAGTCCGGTGACGTAGCAGCCAAACCTAACTAACCGTCCCTTAGCGCCGCTTCCTACGACACGCAGGACATACGATGTGGTGCAATTTTTTCTCCCTACACGTCTGGATTATATATGGGATAGGGATGTCTGTAATGTTGTCTAGAGAGGGGTGTGGATAATAAGTATGTGCTACATGACTATGTTGTCGGAAGGATGAGTGTGGATATGAACGCATAACAGAAAGGCCAGAACCATTAGGCACTGAATGTCATACATACCATAAAGAAAAATGGGCTACGTACTATATATATATATAGTAGTATACTTATATATATATATATATATATTTTATTAAATATACTGAACGCAATATATCAATTTATATCACATTTTTACCCACTATGCATTTATATATATATAATTATATACGTATATATATTATATATATATATAGTATATATATATACCGTTAATATATATATAATTACTATAGTATAATAATATATTATATTTATAATATAATATATATACTATATATTATATATATAGTATATAGTATATATATATATATTATATTATTATACATATATATATATATTATAATACTAATGAATTATTATTATTATTATATTATATATATTATTCGATTATTATTTATTTTATTACTGAGTTTTTAATATTATAAAGAATTCTTAAGCTCATTAATATTCAATTAATCGACACCATACAATTAAATCCGGCGAATTTCTCGTCCACGATGGACACATCAGAACGATCGACTCATTAAACGAAAACACAAAATTATGCCCGATTTTGCGCGATCTGACGATGACGCATGACGATAATCGTCCCAATCACCTAAATAATAATCTCAAGCTTCTACTGATTTGATCGATTCATTATACATCAAATACAAAGAAGATTGTTCTTCTTGTGTTAACCAGCCTCAGGGCTCTAGCAATTTCGAAGGAATCTCATAACGATGTCTACTTCATATTTTGATGTTATTTATTTCTTTTTAGTAGCTTTCTGTAATAAGAATCACCATATCCACCCTTCCTTTTCTCCAATATTCAAAATCCTTCGCTTTTTAGCTATAGTCCTTTACTCAATCCTGATTTTATTAATTATATTTCTGGTCTCGGAGGAAATATTTAAAAAACAACATAAATTATTATAATCTAACCTATTATCCATAAAACAATCTTAGTAGTAAATTCGTTTTACGCATCCAGGCTCTCCAATAATTAGAGCTCTACAGTTAGGAGATGGTAATAGAAATGACTGTTCTATATATTTCTTGCTTCTTCATCATCTTTCAAATGAATAGAAATGTTTTCCATTATTTATTATAGAGAAAAAATAATAACAAACTATATTTAGTATTTTTAGGTTTTTCAAAGGGGGGCCCGAAATGGGCCCCCCCTTTGTAATCGCTTCGTTGTACAAACAGATTATCAATTTCAATTTAAACGATGCGCCCCGTGAAACACGGGAGCCCCCTTTAATTTGAAAAGATATAATAATTTTTTAAATCCATCAATCATCATCTGTTGGTTGACCATAGCCTTAAGGCTATGGTCAAATATAATATATATAAATTTTTTTAAATCATCATCATTATCTGTTGGCTTGTACCAATAGCCTTGTATGGTCAAATATATAATATATATAAATTTTTTTTCAAAGGGGGCCTCGTTTCGGGGCCCCCCTTTAATTTTGAAAAGATGTAATAATTGTATTTGCCTGATATTTTTGTTCAAGGGAGTGGTGTTTCACCACCCCCTTTGTAATGTTATAAAAAAATTATATTTCGTTTATAATTTTATTCAAATTTTAGGCAAGGCCCCCGCCCTCCTTTAATTTTTAAAAATATATAAATGAATTGTATTTGCTTGAAATTTTTTTCCAAGGACGTTTTCACCGCCCAATTTTTCAAGTTTAATTCTAGAAAAAAACAACTAATAAACCGGATTCGTTAGAGATTACAATTGGGTAAAAGGGATGTAAATGTTTTTCGAATATGGGGGCCATGAAAACGGGTCCCCCTTGTTTATATTTAAAATTTTTATTAATTTTTTTTTTGGTGGGATGCCCTTAAGACATTTCGACCAATTCTCTATTATTTTACATATAAAGCAACCCCCCGTTTCAGGGCTTAACTGCATAATTACTATTTTTTTACATTTATTTACCTTATAAGCCGTAATCCTTAAGGATAGTACGCTAATAAGGTAATTTCATATGAAATCAATACTAAACAATCATAAACCCGATTCGTTTAATATAACATTGCAAATGTGCGCAATTTTTCATCTTCCTCCCCCGGTGTCTTTCACCGGGGGAAGGGGGAAATTTAACTTATATATCTACTCTTTATACTTCATTTTCAACGTGCTTTTAAAGCATCATTATTATCTTATATATTCTAAGATATTAGCGCATACGTTCTTTACTTTAAACCATACGTTGTGTGATCATCGTTAGGGGGCTCGTAAGTTATATTTTTATCGAGTTGAATTTAAATAATTATTCTCATATATCTATAGTATCACTTATTAATTTAGAACTGATATACCGTATTCTTTAAATGTATATTTTTCTTCCTTAAACCTAACTTACAACTAACTTACAACTGACATGCAATATTTTTTTTAATTTTTTGTTTTTTCTTAAACCTAACTTAAAACTTACACACACTACAGTGCAATATTTTTTAAATTTTTTGTTTTTCTTTAAACCTAACTTAAAACTACTTAACAACTAAAAGGCTTCGCGCCCAACTACACGTTTTGATACTAAGTCAGTGTAATTGGTATTATTTTAGGATGACTGATAGTTCTTTTTGGTTATGCTTTATGAATAAAAGTTATATTACAATATCATGTTTTTTTTAGTGTTAATAGAATCGTATGATATTGTTTGCTTAATCAGTATCTTATATTATAATAGCATTCAGATATGTTACATGTCCTGATTGATAACGCCTTTCTTTACTCCTTCGCTTTTTTAATTCTTTATTTTCTAATTGTTTTATACAGCATTATAATTTTGCTCTTAGTCCTAAATTCTGTTATCAGTTACCAGCTGCTTTCAATCTTTCGATTTTACCCGAATACCTTTTTATCTTCTTTCTCGAATATCAATTTATTGCTCTATTGGATAATCAGATGGAATCGAACAGTTTTTAGTATTCTTTCATAACTCTTTATATATGATCATTCGTTTATCTACAATACACTAGCCATAATCGAATCTTGTCATCATGTAACAAGAATGTGCATTTTTCATTATATTGATTTTTAAATATTGTAATGAAAGTCATACATTAAGTTTTACTATAACTTAAGAATAGACCATTCCTAATATGATAGGTATTATCAATCTTAATTCTAGTTTTTTCACATGAGCAAGCGTATTAATATTTTTCTGAGCAATTATTTAAACGATTCAAAATTTGTTTATTTACTAATTTTTTGAGCTTGCTCTTCCATTTTTACACTAGTGGTACATCAGAACTCTATTTTTCTTCATGTTTTCATCGCTTTTACCAAACACGAATTGTGCATTAATTTATACAGAAATCTTTATCAAAATTCGTCCTCTTCGCTTCCTTTGCTCTTTCTCGTTGGCTAAGATTCAATGTATGATTTCATCAAATCGCTCTGATCAAATTCTATTATTCTATGTATTTTCGTTAGTGCTGTATAAATAAATGCTGTTTTTTTAATTTCTCATATTATTATTGATATTTTTTTCTTTATTATCTTTCAATGGTTTTTTGAACTCCTTATGGGTTTGGAAACTTTTATCTAACTTTATATGCTCTTGTGCCTAAAGGGATTTAATCATTACTGTAAGATCGGGTACTCTTCTCCTATTGAAATCGGATTGTTTGCCATTTACTGATATCCAAAGAAACATCAAAATCCGTTTGATGTTTTTCATCCATTTTTAAAATTTCCTGTTGGTAAATTACTGAGACATTGACCGCCAACCATACAATTAATTAGCATCTAAATAAGTTGATAAACTATGCGGTGTTTTATTTTTTTTATCTACTCGTTTTGAATATATGGATTATTGAGCCTCCACATCTCCTACTGATGTGCTGGTATAGTTACTGATTCCTCCTCTGAATCCAGAACCGATTCCTAACAACATATCCCGATCTTTTAATAAATCTAATTTACTATTTGTGTTCTTTTAACTAATGCATCCCGAGGAACAAACCTGGGAAGTAAAAGATAACTAGCTGGAAAATCTAATTTATAAGGTAATCTAAAACAAGTTGTTCACTAATAAATTTTCACAACACATCCGCTAATAAATAACTGTATTCAGATTGTAGAGTATAAATATCGGTTATCTTTAAATGTTTACAACTTATAATCTTTCCACTGATGAGTCTGATGTTGTAGTTCGTTGTTATGTCTTTCATTATTCAACAATAGTTTATTAAAATTTCCTTTTTTAGGGTAAATTCTTTCCATGATTTAACTTTTGCTGAAATCATCATCAATCTGTCACTGGATAAATTCGCTTATTTCAACCTCTCGACTAAGTCAACTCCATCCTTATCTATGTTTATATCTCTCGTGCCATAAACCTCTTCCCAAAAATTCCGAAATTTGATGCCATAATTACTACAAAGATATTTTAAATGCTTGAATCCATATTTAATCGCGGCAAGTCTCAACCCATCTTGTTGAAGATGTTCCCTTCAATCTAGCTTTTCATAAACTGACTGAAACTTAATAAGTTTCATCCGTTTGAGGAATTGACTTTAATTCACCATCGGTATGTGCCAAATTCCTTTATAACGAAAAAATGAGCATCGTATTTAGATAAATTTAATAATTATTGAATAAATTTAGGGATTTCTAATTTGTAAACTTAAAACTTGTAAATTACAACTTCTATGAGCAAGTCCTCTATATTCTCCTGTTACATGATTACTTGGTCTTCTTAGCTTTGAATCTGAGTTGTGTGATATTCTTTTTACACTACAGTAACATTTTAAGTAGACATTTCATGATTCATTTATGTTCTGAGTCTCATTCGTGTATATCATTTGTTCCCACTTGATTTCAACTAAATTTGTTGTGATTCTGAAATTAGAATATCATACAAAACGTTTTAGGGCTGCTTCGTTGCCTTTCCATATACTTTCGACGCGTTGATATTCCAATTGCTACTCACATTTCGGTTTAAACAACACCAACTGTATTGGCTGATGTTCTCGTAGCGCGTTAATGGATATACAGATTTCCTTTAGGATCTGGTCTGACTCGTACTCGTTATTTTTGTAAGGTGCCTTTCAAAAATCTGGCATATATAACAAATGGTCATGTCGTGAATGTTATAATACAGCTTTAATATTGAACTTTGACCTTCTGATAATTCCATTCTTACCGGTTTATGAATACTACATTCTGGTAAATGATTGTCTAATAATTCTTTTTTCTGAAAACTGGGTAAGCAAATTTAAAGAATAAATTTCTCTTTTATATATTTTTTTTTATTTATAAATCCACTGAAATGTTTGATGAGTAAGTTAATATGTTTCATTTTTGGCATGATTTTCTAAAGTCAATTCAACATGTTACTGTCGATCCTTTTGTAATTCTTAAAGGAATAATATTTCTTCTTTTCATCTAAGTTCCTAAATACCGTTAACTGAACATCGTTTGTGGTTCTCAAATTTGAAGTAATCTGTTTTAATTGAATTGGAAATTCTATTCTTGGTCAGGATAGCTAAAATTTTTAGGATACTTCTTTTATTCTTTTTGATAATCTCTGTGGATTTCTTTCTGTTAAACAATCAGATCTGGCTATACACCATTTTCATAAATTCGAGACAAGACTATTTTGAATATTAATCAATCCAGCTTGGAGGACCACACGTCGTGGGGTTTCGGTATAATGAAGAATCTCGCTTAATCTTTTACTATTTTGCTATCGTTATGGTTCAAAATCTAAAAGTCTTATTGATAAATATCCTGACCACCTTCTCTTGTAAATTTAACTATCTCAGATTTTATTGACCATTTCAGCAATAGTATCTTTCTATCTTGAAATTATTTGTACTATACTGTCATTGGGAACCGCTATTAAACCAATTTTAATGCGTTTGTTTTTCCTCCGTCACAGGAACATATTTACGTAAAATTCAACAAATAAAGAAGCATCAGTTTAAATTGTCCCAATTCGTTCTGCAACTTTTTTTCTGAATTATACTTATCATATATTAAGCTATACATCGCCTCGGATCACATTTGATTTTATATTATTGTTATAACAATATGCTTAAAAATAAACTTGAATTCCTTCTCGACAATTTTTGTAATCACATTGCATCGAATTTCTCTTGATGAATCTTACTCTTTCTCCGTCGAGTATTCATTAAGTTTAAACGCTTTTTATTACACATTGAAGCGCAAATTTATTTATCTCAAGAAATTAATCAATTAAGCAATGAGTTGATTTGTATTTATTCACATGTTTATTACTCTCTTAGATGAATTTTAAAAATTTTTAATGTTTAGTATTCCGAATCGTAAATATTCTAGTCATTTAGATTATAGAGGAGAGGAGGGGAGGGGGTTTTTTATTATAAGTCATTTTTGGATTTTGCTCATTCTCAGAATCGTTGTCATTTTACTTATCCTTATTTATTATAGGAAAAATTAAAAAAGAAATATTATTATTTCCCTAGACACTTCATACGCATCATCCTTCAATTATTTGCTCGCATCCATTAACGGCATGCGGCCTAAAATAAAGATAAATATAAATTATTTTTTTTGAGTTTTAAACATCTATACAATAAAACATAGAGCCGCATCGCTCAGGCCATCGCGCTCCTTAAAATTAAATAATTTCCTTCATCTCTGTCGAGCCGTCCATCATTCTTGCATGCACTGAAGGGCCACAAACTTCTTGTCAACTTCTCGTTGCTGTTTATTATTATTACTTATCATTATTGTATAAATCATTGTGACGTCTTCTGTGCACGGAAAGTGCACAATTCATGTCAATTCTTTCGCTGTTCGCCTATTATATTATTATTATTATAAATCATCTGTGGACGTTCATCTTGTGCACTGAAAGTGCAAACAACTTCTTTCATTCTTTGTTGACTGTTCATTATCTTATCATTATTATTCGTATAAATTTCATCTGCTTGACGTCCATCCTGTGCACTGAAAGTGACACAACACTCTTTCATTGATATCCAATATGCTATTGCTCTTAGATTAATTTCCGAGCTATATCATTAAACAAAACTTGATCCTGTCTGAGGATGTGAACCCAGGAGTGTCAGTCAATATAGTAAACCAATGATCGCGATGACCACATTGTCATATTAATGGGACTACGTAATAAACTCTTGGAAGAACGTAAAATCCTGGACTAATGGACAGACGCCAACCTCGTTCTACTGTATAAAAATGAGATCAAGAAAACCTGAAAAACTACAGACTAAATAGCCTAATTTTAGTCCAGTACAAAAACTACCAAGGAAAACAATAAATAACAGAATATGACTTCAATTGTACAGATAAACATATGGGATTTAGAAGTGGTTATAGGGTAAATTATCTCCCCATAGTTAGTTTAACTTCTGATGGAAACAAGTAACGAATATGAATAGCCTCTGTTCATACCTTTAGTAAACTTTTGGAAAAAAAAACATTTAAATCACTTAGGATTTGATAATAATGTTGTTCAAACCAAATTCTGAGAAATTACAAAGAATGGTAGCGAAGCCTGACAGAACGAGCAAAACAAAAAGACTAAAAATGAAGAAATTGAGCAATGCCAGACTAATTGTTTGTTACTAAGCACATAGCTCTATGCAAATAACGGTCGGCAATTTTATCCTACAATATGAATAAGCTTATCTTTGGACAACTTAAAGCTTTAAATGATGGTAAACAGGAATAAAATCAGGACTTGTTTTCAACTACTCGAACAGTATATACTTTCTAAGAATATTCAGGGAAGTACATAAATTAAAATGATCTAGGACATATGGGTCTGGGCAACTCCAATCGTCAGAGACAGACTTTTCATCGAATAAATAGGAAAATGCCTACAGTGAGAAAATATCAAATAATAATATAGATTTCCAACTTGAAGGGCTCTGAAGTAGTGACTAGATCGCAACGTAAACCTTCTAATCGAGTGATGATACAAGAGATCACAAGAATCTAGAACTACTTGTCTGCAGAGCACGTTCGCATCTGACCGCAGTAGAGTAATGCTATTGATAATTTAGAATAACTTATCATTTACAAATTTGAGATTAATTTTAATCACAATAGCGTGTGTACTACGAACGGGGATGATAACATTGGTTAGAATTTAGTGGTGTTAGCGAGCTACCATATGTGTTTGATGTGGAATTAATCTATACCCTTTGTAACTATTAATAGCCGTAATCTTACTATACCTTTCAGTTATAATTCATGCCTCACATAACACCTTTGTTCTCCTGGCACTGTCCGACTCAGGTCTTTTGGAGCGACGTTAATACAAATCGTCTTCGGTTCCCCGTTCAGAGAAGGCGCCAAAAATCCATAAGATTGAATATGGATAAAATGGTGCCAGCACCCATTTTTACCTAACCTATCAATTTCGTTGGATAGGGGTGAGCCATGTTCACCTTACCGTTCAATATTCACCTCATGCTGGAGTATCTCTCCACGTTAAGAGGAGGACGCTTGCTAAGTAAAGAATAACTTCAACTTTAGATCGTGTAGTAGTATATACGTGTTTTAGCTTTCATTATAACTACGTAATATATTCATATTAAGTATTATGTAACACCATATTGTCTACGTGAGAATATAAATTATAAAAACGACAAACCTACGTAATATTTTTATTCGAGCTTATACTATATAAGATTGAGCTATAAGATATATCATTGTCTTCTATTATATTCATTTACTTTCATAGATAATCATTAATACTCTCATGAGTAGTGAGTTATATGCGACCATATAACGAATAATTATATATATAATTAGTAACTCCTATACAATATCAAAATCTTATATCAATTAATATAATATAATTGATATAATTTATATAAGATAAATCCAAAACATGTGATTATTTGAAAATAATGAATTTGTGCTGACATTTGTTTTTTTCGAAAGCAATGCGAAGAATCAAATTGTTTCGTTTTTTTATTGTCTATAGTGTATTATGACTAATTATAAATGTATACAGTATATCCAATAGTATATACATAATATAGGCAATGCATATTAAGTGATATATATATAATTATAAACAATAAATTATATTAATAAATCAGAAGTTATTATAGTATGTAAATAAGATTATACCACTCTCTACCTAACAAGATCGTTGAGATATATATCATATTCCCTTACGTACTTAATGATTGACTACCAGAACTTTGTACTGGACTTATACCACAGTCGCGCGCATGGTAAGAGTTTTTTAGCCGCGGACAGAAGATACTAAAATTAATAGTAAAATGCAAGACTAGTCCCGACAAAATACGCACCTGATCTCTCCCAGCCTCTTATTTAGCATGATACCGAATCTTTTAAAGAGCGGCCAACTAACCTCCTCATTTCAGACTTACGAGACAGCCTTGTACACACTATCGAGGCACACAACTATAGCGACGCGGCGCAAACCATTCACACAACATACCTCAGCACACACACACCTACACACACACACACACAAAGAGTGTATGTTTCCACAACAACATTCATATAAACACTTACTTGGCTTGAAGGACGAGAGCAATGTATGCAATAAGTTCTCGCTCCCAAGCGCTAGAGGCGTCATATTGAGCACCGTCCACATGTCTGCTCAGAGTAGAAGGCTTGACGTGGTTGTGCAATTGCATTTTCTATGTCTGTCGTCACCTGTAATGTACGAATTATCATAGGAATATAAGGCAATAACTCATTATTATTATTTTTAGTATTTATTATTATTGTATTATTATATTATTATTATTATTATTTTATTATTATTATTATTATTATTATTATTATTATTATTATTATTATTATATTATGGATTGAAAAGAGGTCCTACTATGTCCTGGTCGCCATAAACCCCTGCAGAGTAAGTCGAAGTAAGAATAGAAGAGCAAGGTTCGCTGGAGCTAGTGAAATTACCATTTCCCGAGGCAGTGCTTACTCCGATTGTGTATATTGAGGCAACGTACCCATCACAGTTGCAGTTATCTACGTCCTTTCCGTTGCCTGATGCCCATACGTATAAATAATACCCTTACCATTTCTGCCCTGAGGGAAAAGAGGTTACGTTGCAACTAACATGAAAATTCAAGTGGGTTTATGCAAAGTTGATATTTTTTATGAGGTCTTAACACACACAATTAGGTTAAAAACATTTTCATAAAGAAATTATATCAATTGTTAATTTTTTTTATATAAAGTTAACCGAACGTAAAACCAACGATATCTCCTTTTTGATCTCTATATTTTTACTTACCTCTTTGACGCCCATTTCCAAAGCCATTTTGGCAAGGGTTCTAGGTCCCTCGACCATAATTCCATCATCGGTAGGACCCCATGAACAAGATATTATATCCACAGATTTATGGTTCATGGGCAACGCGGCACCCTCAATGCTGTCAGAGACATCCTTCTCCAGCATTCGTATACCTTCAAATACTTTTATGTTAGTGACATACATACAATTAAAAGTTTTGAAATTATAAATACAACAGTACAAAACAATTACGTACCACCAATAGAAACACCAAAAGCTACACCAACTCCACATTTTCCGTTGTTTGGCTGCATGGAGATTTCTCCAGCACATTTTGTTCCATGCGAATTCGTCCTATTTTGGTCGTACATCGGCGAAGGGTCTACGTCATCATCGGTCAAATCGTAACTAATGTTGCCGTTCTGTAAATAAACATTTTGTTATTTGTAATACATTTATTGACAAAGCCTTATATCTAAATGTTATTTTCATAAAATCTTACATAATTTCCTATTAGGTCGGTATGCCTCCACTCCAGTCCATCGTCTACAACTACAACATTCACCCCTTTACCAGTTATTCCAGATTTCCAAACGGGGATAATTTTTAGGTCCATCTCAGGGAAATCATCGCCAGTCCTCGAATCAAACTGAAATATTAATAGAAATAAGAGAGTAATAAATATCTTGTATAAATGAACTTGCTGTAAATGTTGTGAATTGTTGAGTTGTGTATAAAAGAAAAAAATATCAATGGGCAAAGAAGTTGTAACTGAATAACTATTATGCGTAATCATGTATGGCTAAAATCAATATGAAACAGTTTGAGAAAATTGAGAGTACTGATATAAATATACTGATATAAATAATTTTTTTTTTGGAGGGGGAGGAGGAGGGGGGCTTAGGGGCCGGGCTTTTTTTCTTCAAAAAATTCCCAAGAATTATAAGAAGATTATTAGATAGAGAAGTGCGAGAAGAGAGTTTGATAAACAAGTATGATAACTTCAAAATATATATAAAAAAATTGGTTAAATATAAATATTTAGACATTTATAAACATTCACGGGTTGGAGGGTATGAAAGTGGAGACCCTCCGTAACCATAGGTTTCTCTACCATTCATTAATATACCCAAAATAAATATAACAATTTAACACAATTAAATAATTGTTTATTTTTCTTCCTCCTGCGTCTGGCAGCGTATTTACTAGCTTTCAAAATATTTACTGACTTGAGTCAATTTTCCGTGCTCGAGCCTTCAGTATTGAAACTATGATTAGAGGGTTTGGATGTATTTTGTTACGTTCTTCGATTTTTTGATTTCTTTTGCAACTTTTATTTTGTTCCATACAAATATTTATGGACTGCTAATATATATATTTACAATATAAATATTTAACCATTTCTAAAAAAAAATCTGTTTTTTTCAACCACCCGAAAAGCAAAAATACCAAAAACAATATTATTTTTTTGGTACCTTTGTGTCTCGTAAGCATTATTGTTATAAAAATATCCTTTATATTAAAATACCTTGAAATGTAGCACTTACAAAATACCACTGATATTTCCACAAAGAATCGTTGAATATTTTCTCTTGAGACTTGAGGATCTTAATTTTTTTCTTCAAATTTTCTTGTTTGAAATGATTTACTTGACTTCTCTTGACTCGGGGCCGCGCCACCTGTTGCTCCGCCCACACCACCTTCAAAAACAAGAAATGTTTTATTTTTATTTTGTTTCATCTCTACGTAATACGTTCACAGATGATAAACAATTAAGGCAGGCCTAGCTATCCGAAAACTAATTTGAAATGTTAAAAAAAAACTGATTTATTGCTTCTAGGTTTTGATTTGTAGGTAAAACTCTTGAACTCCATAAGTGTCATTGTTAGTAATATATATATATATATATATATATATATATTATATATATATATATATTATATATATATATATATATATATATATATATATATATATTATAATATTATATATATATATATTATATATATATATATATATATATATATATATATATATATATCATGGTTGGGGGATTTTTTTTGGATTTTTTGAGAAAAAAATAAATTTATGATTTTTTGGATTTTTTTGATTTTTTGAGAATCGTGACGTCACGCGAAATATAATTTGTAAACAAAAATTTTTTTTTAAGTTCGATTAAGTATTATTTTTAACCCTAGGCCCTATATCTGAGTTCAAAATCTTAAAATAGGGCTTATAGTCTATGACACAATGAAACCGCAACACTAAAGAGTGTTATTTGTAATAATGATAATATATTACATCAGAAATAAAAGAAACATGTTTGAAACATGATCTTTTGTTGACATTTTTATAATGTAGAAATTTGAAACAGAGTAGCCTTGCTATGATATTATTTTTCTAATTTTTTATTTCTATTGAAATTAAATCACTTAAATATCCAAAAAAATTAAAAAATATATATAAAAAAGCAAAAAATCAAAAAAAGCAAAAAATCAAGTGAAAAAATCAGTTGAAAAAATCAGTTGATTTTTTCCGTGCCATCCCGAATTATTATATAATATTATATAATATATATATATATATATATCTATTATATTATTAGGTTATATATATATATTAAATATATATATATTATATATATATATATATATATATATATATATATATATATATATATATATATATATATATATATATATATATATATATATATATGATATTATATATATACTATATATATATTCATCGTAAAATAGTATTTAAAAAATAAAATATTAACCGTATAATTTATTTTAAAAGTTTTATAAGAAAATTTACGTGTTAGCATAAGATTTTTAGATGCAATATTCCAAAAAACATAATAAAAACCTTTTTAACTTTTATTAAATGTATTTCTCATTGTAATATGCTACTAAATGTATTTTCTTGTAATATAATATTTTATATCATTTTTTATCTCATCATATAAATAACTTTTATTTTGATGCGATTTGAAAGTCATTTTGGTCATTTACCGTTTTTTCTGTCTTGGCGCAATTTTTGAAATGTATTTTCGTAACTCCTTTCCTCAGAATATGGCTGGTGTCCGATAAGGAGAAGGAAATTAACTATATCTTAAATACTTCGTGTACTTATCTTGAACAAACATTTTGCATAAATTAAAACTTAATTTTAATATTATAACCATTCAATAACCAAGCTGTTTTATTCTCCCATTATAAAGATAGCTTAAAAAAAGGGTTATAGTGACTTATATTGCTGGTTCATTAGCCTCGAGTAGCTAAAGCAATATATAGCTTCTTAGAAGGCGGCTTTAAACAGCGAAGCAACTTAGCAAATAGCTGTTCTCTTTAGGTTCTGCAAAATAAACGAAGCTATTACGAAGAGCTATCAAAAAAACCTCAACCAAAACCTGTGAAGCAGAGGAACAAAAAAAAGAGATAGCTACTTGTTATGCTATTAGGAATATCAAGGATGAAATTTTAAGCTCCGCAGAGATGAGCGATTAGATTTATTTATTTTCGTGGAAATATTATTTGATAAAAGCAACTAATTTAAGGATAATTTCTATTTAAAAGCATTTTAAGAAAATTTAATTTTTAAGATAAAATTATCCCATGGGAATAAAGAAATCAAAGGTAACTTCACACCTGATATCTTCGATACAGTGAAAGTTCATAAATAGAGGTCAATTTGTTCTCACGGGGGTTCTATCTCTTGTTAAAAATCTATCTTTGGAGACCTGTCTATCGTATCTGACTCTTATTTAAGAAGATCCTGTTTCAATAAAACTACGACAGAAAAGAGTTACAAGAAGAACACGGATTGGAGAGATATTGATTCGATCGAAAGACACCGGTGGAATACCAATTTAAAAGAGAGGATTTAGAGTATCTATTGAATACTCAGAAAGAATACTTTTGTGGAAGAAGATAGACACTTGAGAAGAATTTATTGGAAGTTATTTTGAAGAGAAACTTAGAACGTTCTGAAATCACTTGAAGAAATTTGAGCTTGACTCAGAAACTATTCATTGAGGAATTACTTACGAATTTAAAAGAAGACTTTGTGTTTATTCACTGAAGAATAATTAACAAGTCAGAAGGAACGCTTTGTGATTAATTATCGAACTGACTACTGATAGTCTGTGGAAGTCCATCTGTGACTTGGATCTGATCTAGCATTCAGAAGATTTTTTGTGATCGTTTATTGAATCGTCTACTGATAGTCTGTTGAAGTGTTTTCTAGCGACTTGGAAACGTATTTGGAAACCAAAAGGACTTCGTGAAATATTATTGAACGATTGTATCTGAAGTAGTTGCGTTTACATTGTGAGTTATACCTAGACAACTTAGTTTATATTATTTTGTGATTTGAATAAAAGAACTCCGGGGATTGTCACGTTTATTTATTGGCGGAAATCCCATCTTGTGACAATAAATTGGGGGCCTAGTCCGGAATAGTTTCTGAAGGAAAGTGAATATAGCGAACGTTGGCTTGTGCTTCTCAACTATGGATTACAATTCGCTGGCAAAAAATGCTCAAGAACTCGGCTTAAAAGGAAAAGAAGCTAGAGAGTTTATAAAGGAAGAAAGAGAAGCAACTGAGAAAGCAAGTGAAGCTGCCAGAGAAGCAGCAGAAAGGGAAGCTGCAAGAGAAAGCGGCAGAAAGGGAAGCTGCAAGAGAAGCTGCCGAAAAAGCAGCAGTGAGAGAAGTTGCCAATAAAGCGGCAGAAAGGGAAGCTGTCAGAAAAGCAGCAGAGAGAGAAGCTGCCAATAAAGCGGCAGAAAGGGAAGCTGCCAGTGAAGCAGCAGAAAGGGAAGCTGCAAGAGAAGAGAAACAAAGAGAACATGAGTTGGAGCTTAGAAGGATGGAACTTCAAGCGGGCAATAATACTCAACAGCAAGTTATAAATAACAATGATGTTAAGACGAGGGTACCAAAGCTCCCTCCTTTCGCAGATAACAGGGACGAGATTGATTGCTACCTTGAACGTTTTGAAAGATTCGCAGAAATTAACGGATGGGATAGAGGAAATTGGGCATCACACCTTAGCGCTCTATTAACAGGGAAGGCTTTAATTCTCGCATCCCTAAAGAAGAATCAAAGGACTATGATAAATTAAAGAACGCCCTCCTGCTGTGTTACAACTTAACAGAAGACGGCTATAGAATAAAATTCAGAAGTGCGAAGGCATACAACGACGAAAGGCCTATCCAGTTCATAGATAGATTGAAAAATTATGTAATGAAATAGACGGAACTGGCAGAGATTAACAAAGATTTTAATGATATTATCGACTTAATGGTAGCAGAACAGTTTCTAAATACATGCCAGAAAGAACTCGCGATATTCTTGCGTGAAAGAAAAATTAACAAACTTGATATGATTGCTCAAGAAGCAGAGAATTATCTCCTGGCACATAATAAAAACTTGGCGTCTACAGTTAATAAAGAAGATTCATCAAAGAAGGAGAGAAAAGATGCGAGTGAAAACTACGATCAGTTTGAAAGGCAAAAATATCTGACCACGTGTCTTGAATGCGGCAAGAAAGGGCACGAGGCCATTGATTGTAAAAATTATAACTCCTATAGGTGGAAAGATGCTAGTGAAAGCCGAAGTCAGTTTGAAAGGCAAAAATATTCGATCACATGTTTTAAATGCGGCAAGAAAGGACACAAGACCATCGATTTGTAAAAATTACAACTATAGAAAAGACGATCAATATAGGAACTATAACAGTCGTCCCAGCAATAATTGGAGAGAGGAACCAAAGAGGGCGGCTGCCGCAATAACAAGTGAAATTAAGCAGCGAAATAAGGATGATGTTTCTGATATTACGCCAATACATAAAGATATGACAACTGATAAAGGCGTCGACCTCATGAAACACGTTGACAGTAACAATAGGATTGCTTTAGCGTGCGGCGAAACTGTACCTGTCGTTGGAGCCGCGTGCGTGAAGAGCAATAGCATAAGGCATAACATTCAGAATGCAATTATGCCAGTTGTCAACGGGAAGATCAATGGAATGGCTGGGATCGTGCAAAGGGATACCGGTTGTGAATGTGTCATAGTCAAAAAGAAGTATGCGTCGCCAAACCAAAAGACCGGGAAGAGGAAACAAATATTGTTAATAGACAATACTATTAGAGACGCACCTGTGGTTGATATTGATGTTGATACACCCTACTACACGGGGCGTACTGAAGCTATAGCTCTTGACGACGCAATCTATGACTTGATAATAGGAAATATTCCTGGTGCGAGGAGTGCAGAAGACCCTATCAAAAGTGTGGCAATGTCTCGCGCAAGAGAATCGGACGATTCGCAGAAGGAAAAGGCCGCAGCGCATGAGGATACAATGAAGTACACCGACGGCCAAGTAGTAATGTCATGCGCAGGCGAAACTACTGGCTTGCAAGAGGAAGTAACCAAGGCGCTTGATGACACATTAGATCACCCGGTTGGTCAGGTGGTAATGCCACGCGCTAGTGCAAACAATTTACAGGAGGAAGGGTCAACTGTATCTGAGATCGCCCAACAGCCATATGAGAACGAAGGAAAACCGGACGATATAAATACCGCGTGCGTAGGTGTAGTGGATTTTGAAGGGTGTGAGAAAGAAGAATTAGATTTGGAAGAGGACGCGATCGTCTTAGGGAACTGCGTACCTAAGGAGAGCGTCAGTGATATTAAGATTGGGGCCAAGATAGATGAGGGTAAGAAGACGGAGATAAAAAAAGAGATTAAAAACATTGGAGTATGATGGAGAATCGACAATGTCAGAAACTAATTACCTTTCAAGTAAAGTAATAGAATTTGAACGTCGAATTCAAGAACTTGAAAAGTCAAAAATTCATTGGCGGATTTAAGTCGTACTCAGGAACAACTTTGGAGACTTTATGGAGAATTTGCTTCTAAATGTGAAGAAAATTCAGGCAATTCTGAGATAGTAAAGCTCAAAAGCAAATTACACAATCTCCAAATTGACGTAGAAGATGTGCGTCACTCTGCGCTAAACAAACGTACAGCTCAGGTGCGATTTTAAAACCGAAATTGAAAAACAAAAATGCATCATAGACCGCTTGTAGTCATGAGATGTGAAGAGGAGTTCACCTACATTCAGCAGAAAATGAAATTCGGTATCTCAAATCAGTTAGAAGAAATTAGGAAAGGAGAAGACTTCATTATCAAGGCTTATCATGAAAAAGTTTAATGGAGACTTTAAGTTTGGAAAAAGAGAAAATGTTCCACAATAAAGAATGTTATATCTGCCATTGTAATTCTAAATTTAAGGAAGATTAAAAAGTCTCAATTCTACACATTCTCCGAGTTGGAATAATAGTTCATTAGAAAAAGTTTCAATAAGTGATGAATCAGTAAAGGAGTCTGAAGTGATTAATATATCAGTTGAGGATTTAATAATTGATCCTGCTAATGAAACTAAAAATGAATCTATGGAAGGACCTAAGGATAGGCTTCTTGATGAGTCAAGAGAGGAGAGGAATGTAAATCTTTGGAAAGTTAAAAAGAAAGGGATTCTCAAACATCTAGTAGAAAAGAGAGGTAAAAGGAAAAGAAAGAAAGCAAAGAATAAAGCAAAGCAGAGGGAAAGGAAACACCTTTGAAGGAAATACCCTTGATTCGGAAAAAATCCACTGAAGATTTGAATTTACCTGACGAGAATCGGAACGTAAAAGATTATTGTTTTAGTTAAAAGAAAAGCCCCGTTTTCTTTCTTAATGTGGGCGTATGTTATGGTATTGGGATTATGGAAAATGAGATTCTGAGCTCCGCCGAGATGAGAAATTAGATTTATTTATTTTCGTGGAAATATTATTTATTTGATAAAAGCAACTAATTTAAGGATAATTTCTATTTAAAAACATTTTAAGAAAATTTAATTTTTAAGATAAAATTATCCCATGGGAATAAAGAAATCAAAGGTAACTTCACACCTGATATCTTCGATACAGTGAAAGTTCATAAATAGAGGTCAATTTGCTCTCACGGGGGTTCTATCTCTTGTTGGAAATCTATCTTTGGAGACCTGTCTATCGTATCTGACTCTTATTTAAGAAGATCCTGTTTCAATAAAACTCTACGGCAGAAAAGAGTTATAAGAAGAACACGGATTGGAGAGATATTGATTCGATCGAAAGACACCGGTGGAATACCAATTTAAAAGAGAGGATTTAGAGTATCTATTGAATACTCAGAAAGAATACTTTTGTGGAAGAAGATAGACACTTGAGAAGAATTTATTGGAAGTTATTTTGAAGAGAAACTTAGAACGTCCTGAAATCACTTGAAGACTTTGAGCTTGACTCAGAAACTATTCATTGAAGAATTACTTACGAATTTAAAAGAAGAATTGGTGTTTATTCACTGAAGAATAATTTACAGGTCAGAAGGAACGCTTTGTGATTAATTATCGAACTGACTACTGATAGTCTGTGGAAGTCCATCTGTGACTTG
Source organism: Trachelipus rathkii (assembly GCA_015478945.1). Taxonomy (NCBI): domain Eukaryota; kingdom Metazoa; phylum Arthropoda; class Malacostraca; order Isopoda; family Trachelipodidae; genus Trachelipus; species Trachelipus rathkii. Next base: position 7,939 of record JABUQX010094669.1, on the reverse strand, counting down.
GATCTGATCTAGCATTCAGAAGATTTTTTGTGATCGTTTATTGAATTCCGGGTCATACTGATAAGTCTGTTGAAGTCTTCTAGCGACTTGGAAACGATTTGGAACCAAAAGGACTTCGTGAATATTTATTGAACTTTTGTATCTGAAGTAGTGGTTTACATTGTGAAGTTATACCTTAGACAACTTAGTTTATATTATTTTGTGATTTGAATAAAAGAACTCCGGGGATTGTCACGTTTATTTATTGGCGGAAATCCCATCTTGTGACACTACTCCTCCTTCACTTCATAATTGGTGACTCAAGGAAAAGAAAACCCTCTCAAGACCCAGGAAGAAGATCATTCAATCATGATTCAAGAAGAAGAACACCCCCCTACTGAAGAAGAAAGAAGATGCATTCCGACATCGAGCAGCTCCTGCCGAAGAACAGATATAAGAAACTATCGCTGGGATCAAGGTGAAGCCTCCAGTGTTTTCTGAGACTTCAGTTAAAACCTGGTTCAGAGTCTTAGAAGCGCAGTTTCACCTTGGAAAAATTGCATCGGAAAAGACGAAGTACTTCCACGCTTTCTCGCAACTGCCAACAGACGTCGTGGATCGTATCTCCTTTGCTGAACTCGATATTCAAGCTTACACTCCGCTGAAGAAAGCAGTCATCACCATCTACGAGAGGAGTAAGACGGAGTTATTCAACGAGTTTATGTTCAAACAAGCCTACAGTGGCAAGCCTTCCCTTCATCTACGAGAAATGCTTCGTTATGGTGCCAAATTGAAAATTGGAAAAGACATCATTCGGATGCAGTTCTTGAAGACTCTTCCAACCAACATTCGACCAACCGTGGCTTCGCAGACAGCACTTACCCTTGAGCAACATGGTGAGCTAGCCAATGATCTAGTTGTTTTGATTTCGTCCGCTCCTTTCATGACAGTGTCCACAGTAACAACTACACAAACAACTACATCAGCAGCAGCAGCAACAACGACAACATCGGCTACAGGAACACCTGTAGGACTGCGTCCATACAGTCAAAATCAAAGGCCCCACGTCTGCCGTGCCCACATTTACTTCGCTCAACAGGCAAGAACATGCAGACCTTGGTGCAAGTGGCCTGACAAAGCTAATGTGCAAAGTGCAACCCTCGTCTCACCCCTCTTTTAGATCATCTTCTCCCACACCAACATGAAACTAGAAGAGGGAGCTGATTGCTGAGCTATGATCAGTTCGCAACTTACTATCAATGTCATAATATTCGGTGCAGATACTTTCTTTCTCCTGGACACCGGTGCCTCGGTTTCGAGTCTACCTTCTTCAATAATAGCCAACATGTCCCCATTTTCCACTAACGTCAATTGTTTCCCAGCAATGGCTCGTCTATCAAGTGTCATGTGAAATAGCGACATATATAACGATCAAGAAGCTTCGTCGTGAATTTAATTGGACTTTCATGGTAGCAGATATCGCAATGTCAATCTTGGGTATGGATTTTCTACACCATTACAACTTAATTATCGATTGTATCAAGAAAACTCTACAAGATACTAATACTTCTCTTATAGCACCTCTTCAACTTTTTTCCGAGGAATTTCCTTCAATACAAATCAACGTTAACATCAAAAACTCTAATATCTCATCTTTGCTTCAGGAGTCTCCCTTGTTAACGTCACCAATCGACTTGACCAACGGAACTGCTCATTATATAGATACTAGTGATTCTCATCCAGTGTTTGCAAGACCTCGCCGTCTTCTCGAAGATAAACTAAAAGCAGCAAATGTAGAATTCGACACTCTCTTGAAGAATGGAATCATTAGATCTTCCAAGTCTTATTGGGCTTCTCCACTCCATCTGGTATCAAAGAAAAACAAGAACTTGGAGGCTTCGTGGTGATTGTAGATCTTTAGAATGATATAACTAAAAGAGATATAGGTATCCACTTCCCCACATTCAAAGGTCTCTTCGCAAACGTCTATACGTCTACATGGATCAAGAACTTCAGCCAAGCAAATTAGACCTTCAGAGGGCATATCACCAAAATTCAGTACGACCCGAAGATATTGAAAAGACTACCATAACAACTCCTTTTGGCCTTTTTGAATGTTCATATGCAATTGGTTGAAAAAACATTTTGCATAAAAATAAAAACTTTTGATTTTAAGATTTATAACCATACAATAAAAGTTGTTTTAACTCTTCCTCACTATAAAGATAACTAAAAAAAGGGTTATAACGACTTATATTGGGTTTGTTCAGTAGCCTCGAAGTAGCTAGAGCAATATATAGCTTCTTAGGAGTGAAAGAGGCGGCTTCAAACAGCGAAACAGCTTTGCAAGTAGTTGTTCTATTTAGGCTTTCTCATTGTAAACGAAGCTATTACGAAGAGTTATCAAAAAACATCAACAGAAACCTTGTGCAGTTGGAGGAGCAAAGAAAAAGCAGTGATAAGCTAAAACTCCTTCATTCATATATATAGTATATATATATATATATATATATATATTATTATATTATATATATATATATATATAATATATAGTAATAGTATATATATATATATATATATATATAGTACTATATATATAATATATATTATATATATATATATATATATATATATATATATTATATATATATGTTGATGTTAATTTAAGATCAAAAGTAAATAAATAACTATTTTTAAGTTTTTTAAAGTTATTTAAATAAAGATTTCTTATATATATATATTTTTTAAAAATCCATAAAATTATTATACAAAGGCTTTGGTATTACAGCGGAGTAGGCATGTATCAAAGCAGTGTCATTACAAGGTCTCTTTTTGGCATTTGTCACTCTTTAGCAGGCATCTACTTTAAAGAGAGTCATACAGTGAAAAATATAATAAAACGTATATTAAGTAAACTATATCATGTAATACTGAATTGAGGAAATAATCAAGGAAGTTAT
>JABUQX010094668.1:0-17702 GCA_015478945.1 Trachelipus rathkii | reverse complement strand
CTTAAAATTTAGTTTTTATCTTCGCATCACGGACTTGCAGTCAGACTCTGGAGTCACGTGATGGTAAAAAACTACAGTAGTTTTAAAAATTAGGCCAAGCGGTCCATTCCGGCTTGTACTTATTGGATTATATTATTGCACAATTATTTACTGGTCGTTGTGTGCATGTTTTAAGGACAATTTTTTCCTAATAAATTTTATTAAAGTTTTTCCACAATATGGTTTAAATGTTTTCTGTAGTGTTCATGATCGGTATTTGAAACTTTTAGAAATAGCACTAGCATAACCTAATAGAGCCTACATAACTTATAATTTGCGATACGCAAACTAATCTATATTCTCCACTATTGCTTTCATGCCAATCTTGACTTTAATTAAAAGACGTTTTTCTAGCACGTTTTTGTTACTCACAAAAATTGTGCCAAGTGTTATTAGTTCCTTATTTATCATAATAATTCATATATTAACCTATAATAAATAATATATAGATATAATAGTATAAATATATAATATACTATAATATACTACTTAATATATAACCTATATATATAATATAATAATATGTAGTATATATATATATATATATATATATTATATACTATATATATATTATACTTATAATATATATATATATTTCAACTATATATATATATATATATATATATATATATATATATAGTATATTATAATAGAATGCTAAAAATATGTCATGTCAATAAAAACTGCAATATATTTATTTAAAAAATTTCTTACAGTGTTCAATTGACGTTATAATAAATGTTAGAACTTTAAAATTTCAAGGCCTGTCTCATCTTTAAACACTTCAGCGAAAGAATGCTTCGATTAATAATATATATATTAATATTATATATATATTATATATATATATATATTATACATATATATATCTACATACTATATATATATATATATATTGAAGTAAATTTAAGAGGTGATATTTGTTTATTTTGGTGCTGAGAGAAATCATGTTTACGTGTAAAATTAATGGAATCATGCATGCCATTCTACCATCACATCTACACTGTATGAGTGCCTTTTGAAGACTGAATTTAAAATTGGATCATTTTTCTTTTGTACTCTTTGACTCGCAAGTGCTCCACTATGTGCGGCTAGAGCGATGCATAAGAATTACATCCTGAAGCGTCGGCCGTTTGCTTCGCAGCTTGAATTAGAAATCGACGGCTCCACTATGTTTTTACCCTTAGTCTATCACAATAGCCACAATTTTTTTTTTTTTTTTTTTTTTTTTTTTTTTTTTTTTTTTATTTTGCTTTTTATGAAGTATTTGATTTGCAACAATCGGGAAGGTGTATATTGAAGTTGAATCACATAGTTTTTTAAAAATGAAAAAAAAATGTATAATACAGTTGCACACTAAGACGTCTTAAAGTACTCATTTTGTGAATAAGGAGGTGCGCCGAACACTCGTATATTTTAAGGGGCTTGCGCTCAGAGTATGCGGTGTTCTTCCAGCACACCCTGAGCGCACGCCCCTGAGGTATATACTATAACTATATATATAGTAGTATATTATATATTAATATATTATCATATATATATAACTATAATATATAATATACATAATGATTATATTATAGTATACTATATTATATATATCCTACCAACTTTCACTTCTTAAACATTTTAAAACATGTTTTTACTAACATTTTTGCGGACATGAACCTCATGAGTGGCCACAGCCCTCCAACCCCATTTCAAACTTCCCAGCCGTTGGGTACCTTACAATGAGAGGACCTTGAAGGAGATTCATCAGGAGGTAGCGGGTCAATCCAGGTCGAAGTGGCTGATAAACGGTGGATCCAGGTTACGAACAACGAACGGCTGCCGCCCAAAAGCAAGAACAAGTGCGAAGGACGACCCCTTTCCATTACATGGGGTGTGAATGCGATAAACCAACCTCGGCTCCCGACCAACTTGAGGGGATTTGAAGAAGGCATTTGAGAGCTGACCAAGCTGAAGTGAAAGAAGGACACCTGTTGTCTGTTGCCCTGTCCCCAGACCACGAGAGAGGCCTGGTGACCTCCTTATCAAGTATAACATCCCTGTCCTCATCCGCCGGCTGTGGAAAGGACTGTCAGCTTGGGCTCTGATGTCTCAGGCCCAAGAGTTATTTCTGACTGATTTAGAACTTCGAGAGCTGGTTGGTTTGTGAATGGAATATAGCACCTCTGTGAATTTGAAATTGGCTGTGCCAGAAGGGAGGAGGAGGAGAGAGGAGGAGAGGAGGAGGAGGAGGAGGAAGGGAGGAGGAGGAGGGCAGGAGGTCAGATGATCATATTAGGTAAATTTCAAGTCGGTAGGATATATATATATATATATATTATATATACTATATATATATATATATATATATATAATATCATATATTATATATAATATATAATATATATATATATATATATATATATTATACTATATATATATATAATATATATATATATATATACATAATAGGGTGTTTCAAAAAGAATCATTTCATATGTTATCTTAAAAATATTAATACTACAGTTAAAAGGATCATTTTCGGAATCAGGCGTAAACTTAGGGCCCTGAAACGTATAAATTAATGTAATAAAGATGAGTGATAAATAACAATAATATGATTAGTGTTAATGATAAATTTCTATCAAAAAAATCTTGCAAATCTCTAAAACTTATTTATACGGGCAGGTCATAATTTGTAACGAGGGTCGTTAACGGGGTGTTGAATAGGCAAAATCTCTTTCACGTGCACAAATATATATCTATATACTATATACTAATATATTTATATATATAGATATACTAATACTATATATATATATATATATCATATATAATATATACTATATATATATTATATATATTATATAATATATATATATATACTTATATATATATACTATATATATTCTATTATGTCCATTTAGGGCTCGAGCCGACGGGGAACTAAGGGGGGGACGTTTTCCATTCACCCGTAGAGGGAGGCGCGGAGGAACCCCGCGACACCCAAAAACCAAAAGAGCAGGGGGTTCCGGAGACCCTCCCGGCAGGGGGACAATAATACCTACCCCGTAGTCCCGGTAAGGACTGACAATGAAGACCGCGACATCCTGCTAGCCACTCGGGGGCGCAATACTACCCCATTAGAGGTATTCTCTTAGCTTTTGAAACACAACCCAACACCCATAGTTAATATATATATATATATTTATATATTATATTATATATATACTAATTAATATACTATAATATTATATATATATATATATATATATATTATTATTCTATACAGATTAGTGATATATATATTTTATTATAGAGATATACATTAAACGATTTGTTTATAATTGTTAACATGTTATATTTTGTTCTTTACATCTAAAATATTTTATTAAATTATTGTAGTAAATTGTAAGGTATTTTTATTAGAATTATGTTATACCTGAACCTCTTGTACACCTATAACTAAGTTCAGACTTCATAGGTGACGGGAAAAAAAACCCAGCTTTGAGATTAGCCGATTTGCGATAGCGGACTGGCGAAGCAGAAAAAGTTGCGAACTTGCGGAATTGCGATTAAGCGGATTGACGAAGCATAAAAAAGTTGCGCAATTGCGAAACTGCGGAACTGTACAACAAAGTTAGCGGAATTACGAATTGCGGAATAACAAAAAAGTATAAAATAAGACATTATAAAATTTCTTAATCAACCTTTTTTTTTTTTTTTTATTATTATAAAAATTTAAGATAAAAATGAAAAAAATTAAATATTAATAAAGTACAAAATTAAATAAATTCCAATGATTTTGTAAACAAATTTGGAGCATAATTAATTCAACTAGGTTATAGAAAGCCTGAGGCCTTTAGGCCTTTCTCCCAGATATAAGCCGCTTCCTTCCCGCCAAACTTAATTGCCTCTGATTTTCGCGCCAATTTCAAAGTCCGCGGAATTTCCCACTGGATGTCGAAATCCTCGGAATTTCCAGCCAAAATTCGACACGAACATACGAAACAAATAATAAATATTATATATATATATATTATATGATATATATATAAGTTATATATATATATATATATATATATTATATATATATATATCTATTATAACTATAATATAATATATAATATATATATATATATATTATATATAGTATATACTATATATATTTTCCCTCCTTGAAAAGGACCCAGCCCGTTGAGTGGTGGTAATCTGTTATATAGTTATATATATAATTATATATATATATAATATATATTATTATATATATTATTATATATATAGTATATATTATATATATATATTATATTATATACTATATATATAATCTTATCTGTACAGATAATGAGATCATATTGTATATATAATTTATATATTTTGGTATGGCGCTTGCTGACGACCCTTACCCTAGCGTGTTGAAAATTTGTCGTTCCGTACGAAATTTCAACATCGGCTTTAATACTTAGGTGACAAAATTATAATTAATAATTTAAATTGTAAAAATATATATATTAGAGAGAGCGCGAACCCAAGAATATATTTTTAGTTTTTCTATATAAAAATTTATTACCCAAATTTATTTTGTAACTAGGGAAATATTTTTTAAAAGACTTAATTTATTTTTGCAATTTTCGTATCATTCATGACCGCGGTGATTGGCCCTTCTTGCCACCTTTGGTCAGCTACGAAAAGTTTGTGCAACCGGAAATATAAGACCTATATATATATAATATATATAATATATATATATATAGTATATAGTATATATATAATATATATATAGGGTATATATAATATATATATATATATATAAGTGATATTTAATATAAAAAGTAAATAGGAACATAATTTTGAAGATTGTAGGATTACTAAGGCCTCAGCCTATGGCTGAGACCTTAGCACAAACACTCCCTTAGGAGGGAGGGTAACCCACATCTCCTCTGAAAATAAAGCCCAAAAAAACAAAAAGAAACCAAAAGAATAGCAAAATATTACATCATCAATATGACTGACGTCCATTCCTGGCTCTCATTGGCCTCAGGTGATGTCGTAGAATACGGCTCTCTGATGGTAACTCCGGGCTTGCTACGACTGCGTAATGTTTTAGGTGTGAAGTCCTGATATATATATTTACTCGGTTTAATATTTTAGTTATGGTCTGATAGTCGAAGTGTCCGTGTTCGTTATTGGTGTTTTGAATTCTATGTGAAGTAATAATAATAATAAAATAATATATAATAATTAATAATAATAAATTAATAATAATAATAAAATAATTAATAAATAATAATATAATAATAATAATAATAATAATAAAATAATAATAATAATAATAATAATATGTTGTGTTTGAGGATATATAAAAAAATATTTTGTTTGATTAAGTATAGTAATGAGATTGCCAGTGTATTATTAATTATATTATTATTATCTTATTATTAATTATTATTATTATTATTATTATTATCTATTATTCATTATATTATACTTATTTTTTATTATTATTATTATTATTATTATTACAGATTTTGTTTGGCTATGTAAAGTAATGTTAGATATTGCTATGCTAACAAAACTGAAGGTAAGCTAAAACTTTGTTGTGTTTGTATTTCTTTCGTAGTTCAATATGTTGGTTAGGTTAAGATATGACAAATGTTACTATGTTAATGTTAAATTGATATTGATATGTTATAGATATTTATAGAAATGTAGATCAGGTGACTGTATTTTGGTACTGTTAGTTTGTGCTAGCTTTGGATTTGTAAGGGAACTTTATTAATGTTATCAATTTATTCGTACAATAAGTTATGTTACCTTGTTTTGTTGCATTATGTCTTATTCGGTTAATGTTATGTTAGCCTTATTGATAAATTTAAATTTTATTTTGATAATCAAAGAATAAAAAGATTTAGTAAAAAAAAAAATTAAAAAATGTTTTTAAGTAAAAACCTTTTCTTCTTCATACAAAGAATTATTCTTATTTTTATTTAGTATAATGAATTGTGTATATGATGTTAATGAAGATTTGAAAATAGCTTTAATGTCATCGAGAAAAATGTAAAGTAATGAAGAGAATGCTATTTTTTGACGCTATTGATAAGCTTAAAAACCTCTGGTATTTTAGCATTTATTGTAGTTCAGTATCGATAGATATAGTAGGATATAAACATATTTTGTTAGGTTTTTTTAAATATTTACTATGTAATGTTAAATTAACATTGGTATGTTATAGATGCGGAGGAGAAAAATGGGGATACGGTTAAATTTACCGTGTAAGTGTTTAGTTACTTAGCCGTTGATCAAGTAAAAATATTTTGTTAAAGAAAGTATTATTCGCACGTATTTATGTAGGAACGTTAATGTCACGCTAGGTTCTTGAGCTAGGTAATTCGACTGTTAACTTTTATGATGGTGATCAACTTGTTAAAGCTAGCATTTTGTTCTTTGCTCTATGAATAAATAGGTCAGGTCTACATATTTTTTAAGTTTTGTTAAATATTACAATGTTTATGTTAAATTACATTTAATGTCGAATATAGTATGACAGTAAAGAAGCGTTAGGTTTGACTTTATATCCGCGATGTTAGCTACTTTTACTGATTTTGGTAGCTGGTTAACTTTTGCTAAATATTAAGCGTTTATCTAGTGACGCAAGGTTATGTTCAGGTATGTTTTCTGGAGTTTTGGTGATGATAGTGTTCAGACATACTGGACTCTAAAACTTTGGGTTATTTATCAATTATCGTTGGTCGTATGATAGTTAGGTTAGGTTATTTAAATTCACTTGCGAAATTTGTGTTAATATTACTATGCTAAGTTATAGTTAACATGATATGTCATGAATGTGCTGGAAAGATGGGGATTATGTATAGTTTGTAAGTTAGATATGCTACTTTAAAACTGTTGTAAGTGGGAACTTGCTATTGTGTTAGCAGTTTTTATCTCATACGAAACGGTATGTTAGTTATGTTATGCTTAGTTTAGACGTTATGTATGTGTAGCTTTATTGATGTGAAAACTTTATGTTAGCATTTATTCGTTTTTCAATTTGATTGATAGGTTAGGTTATGATAAATTTTTGATAAGTTTTTACTTAAATATTTTATAATGATAATGTAAAATTAACATGGCTATGTTAGACGATATGTTGGAGAAGTGAGATTAGGTTAAGTTTTGTAGGTAATGTTAGCTACTTTACCGTTGAGAAGTAGGGAACTTTGTTAATATGAGCAGTTTATTCATACGTAAGGTAATTCTTAGGTTTGTTGTTGTACATTGAGTGTTCTAGTTCAAGATTGTTATGTTAGCTTTTATTGATGTTGAAAACGATGTTATGTTAGCATTTTATTTGAAGTTCAGTATGTAGGATAATTAGGGTAGGATATGATAATTTTTTTTGTTGGATTTGGTTAAATACTACTATGTTAATGTTAAAGTAACACTGACATATGATTAATTGATATTTTTATATTATAAGTATAAAAATATAAAGGATTAGTAAAATATTTTTATAATTTATGTCATGTCTCATTAAATAACTTATTTATGTAATGTTTATACTAAGAACTAATTTTTATGTTATAATTTATATCAAAGAAAATGCATCTTAAGATGATTTAGTACTTGATCAAGTGGATCACCGAAATGGGAAACAAAAGGGTTCACAATTCATTAGTTTTAATTTACTGATATATCATATATTGATATTAAAGAAGTAAAAAATATGATGTAAAAACGTAAAATTAGGAACATTTTTCTAAGAAGTACTTATAAAAAGAACTTAACTTATTTTTGTGTTGTGTTTACACAAAGAACTTATATTTTATGTTATGTTTATGCAAAATACATGTTCAAATATGACGTAAAGCAGTAAGTCAATAGAACATGGCATGGTATGGCATGACATGGCATAGTGGGAGGGTGGGGGTTAGGTGTTGGCGTTATTGCTTTACTGCTTTGAAGTCATATCTGATCCTTACTAAAACTTACAAATTTGTTAAAACAGTTTAAAAAACTCTTATTAATGAAAGAAATTTAGAAATAAAAGGTTTTAAAATAATTTTTTTTAAACTTTTTTATAAAGTAATGGTTATCAGTTATTAAAAGCTTTCGACACAGTCCCCAAGACACAACTAACACATAAAATAATGAAAACTTAGCAAATAAATTAAAACATAAAATAAAACTTACAAAATAATAAAAACTTAACAAACTAAATGAAACTTATGAAATAAATAAAGCTAAAATCATAAACAGCAAATGTAAAATTAAACTTGAAATAATAAAAACTTAAGGCAAATAATAAAAAACTTAGAAAATAAATAAATAAAATTTTAAACAAAATATAACGTTCCTTTACATTTGAAATGATAAAGTTGACTCATATAGCAAAAATAACGAATTTGAATATTAAATGTGAAATATATATAAAATGTTGGCCTGCGACGTTTAGAAAACGGAACAAGAGATGCATGACGCTATAGAAATAACAGTGATGTGTTCAGTAAGTTAGCGCAAGATTTGGTTAGATAATATATTAAGTAAAGTGCCTCTATAATTAAAGTGTGTGTGTATGTGTGTGTGTGCGTGCAGGCGTTAAAGTGTGTATGTGTAAATAAATAAATAACAACAATAAAAGTCTAACTAAAAAATTAATAAATATAATATATAATATTAATTATAATATATATATATATTTTATAATATATATATATATAATATATAGAGTATATATAATGATATATATATATTATACTATATATATGTATATATATATATAATATATATATATATTAGTTATATATATATTATATATATTTAGTATATAGGGTGAAACTAAAGAAGTTACCTCGCATGATATCTCGAAACTAGGGATAGATACATAGAAAACTGATAACCTAGTAGGAATCAGCGTATTGCCAAATTTGTATGGAAAAGAAAAAAAAATTGTTTTTGTTTTATTTTTTATATCTTTACAACACTACGATAGGTACAAGAAAACGATAACATATATGGAATCAGCGTAATGAAATATGTTATACAAAATGATTTTTTTTTTATAACTAAAAGATACCCCAAGGGGGTAAACCGCAAAGATGAAAAGAGTCGGGGTCTCCTCGCACCCTGGCGGACGAGGGGTTTTGGACTATTTTCCCCCGACCTGACCGGGAGGGTCTCCGGACACCCCGCTACTTTTAAGTATTGGGTGCTCGAGGGGGTTCTCCGCCCCTCCTACGGGGTATGGAAAAACGTCCCCCTCTGTCCACCGTCGGCTCGAGCCCATAAAAAAATATTTATTACGCGATTCATTGATATGTTCTTTATGTTTTTCTTACTACTTATCGTAGTTTTGGAGATATGAAAAAAAATTTTTAATATAAAAATAAAAATTTTTTTCATTTTCCATAACAAATTTATAACCTGAATTCCATAATATGTTGATCAGTTTATTGTACCTATCTTAGTTTCGAGATATCATGCGGTACTTTCTTTAGTTTGGCTATAATATATTAATATAATATATATATAGTATATATATAGTATAGTATATTAATATATATATACATATTATATATATAATATCTATATATAATAATATAATTATATATTATATATAGTATATAATATATATAGTATATATATATATATATATTTATGATATATATATAGTATATATATATATATATAAATATTATATAGATAGTAATAATATATATAAATTTCATATTATATATTATCAAGCACTAGCCTATTCATTCAAACACATTGAGAGCTCCTCTTTACTGCAATGACAATACGGTAAAAAACGCTTAAATCAGGACTTTTTACCATATATCTTTTTATCTGATTGTATAATCCCCTCCGTAACCTGTAATTAGACGCAATACGGCCAATCTTTCTCCTCGTATTGCTTCGTGATGTCATTCATTATGATGTACAGTGATAAGGGACCAGTTGTTGGAAAGATTAAATGTGAGTATAACCTCTGGTTGAGTTGATGTTTCCATGAAAAAAATAGAAACTTTACACAAAAAATATAACTGTTTCGGATCTATTAAAAGCTCAAAGTATTATGTTTATGTACAGTCATACAAGACGAACACCTGGTAACTTGTAGAAATGAAAAGGTCTGCGCGTATTAGAGTTAAAAGTCCAGGGTTGTGGAGTCGGTTCAAAAATTTTCCGACTACCGCTCCGACTCGACTTCCACCCTTTGTGAAAGATTAACCGACTCCGACTGTCCGACTCCGACTTCCCGGACCCCGCCTTTCCCTTGGAATACTTACCGGGCCACAGATAGTTCTATATATATGGACTCCGACTCCGACTTCCCGACTCCGACTCACCCTTTTGAAATTACCGACTCCGACCTCCGACCCGACATCCACCAACAACAAACTCTATAGAAAATTATATATATATATTATATATATATATATATATATAATTAATATATATATATTATAAGATAGTATATAATTAATACTCATATACATATATATAATATATCATAATATATATATATATATATATATATATATATATATATATAGTATATATATATATAATCATATATATATAGATATTATATAAGATATATATATATATATATATATTATATTTATATATATATATATATATATATATATTATATTATATATATATATATATATTATATATATATAATATGATATATATATATATTATATATATAGATACTAATTGCACTAATTAGACGTTGTTTGTAGATCTAATATAAGTAACGCAATTTATCCTGAGCGTATAATGTATATGAGAGTAATGTGTTACTGTAGTTATATGTAGATAGATGACGACTCATGGTTTGGCATCAAGAGGTATAGAATTCTAAAGCTTAAAATGGGTTCAGATGGAAAATCTTAGGGGCGTGTAGGTGTGAGAAGAAGTGATAAAATGAGAATTAACGTATTAGAGAATGTGTGGTGTGGGGTAAATTAGAGAATGAATGAAAGTACGTTGAAATGGTTTCATCATGTGGAAAGGAGGGATGATAGTCGGTTGGTTAAGCGGATGTATTATGTCTGTGAGTGTGCTTGAATTCGAATCGACTGGAGACCGCAGGAGAAAGTGGATTGAGTCAGTAAAGATAATGCCCAGAGGAAGAGAAATGTGAGTTTGCAGAGGCGGGAGAATAAAGGTGCATAATAAGGGTGAATGGGGGTTTTGTGACGGGGTATTGTTGTGGCCACCTGGGCCAAGGATGAAGCTCCAAATTGACGAGGATGCCATAGTGAGCGGGGTCGTCGTGTCCCTGAAGCTTTAGGTGGTTTTCTGAATGCGGACGAGTTCTCACTAAAAGGTATGAAAGGGGGCGTTAAGGCTGGGCTCTTCATTTTCGACATTCGTCATACTTCTAACTTCTTTCTGTTTCTAGTTGGTATGCTTCGCACAACTAACCCCAGTCTCTGGGAAGAGAGGTGGGTGATGGATATGAGAGTCGATCGTTGATATATATATAAGTAATATATATATATATTATATACTACTATATATAATAATTATATTATATATACTTATATTTATAAATAAATAATATATATTATATATATATATATATATTTATATATCCAAATTAACTGATGAGCATTTGAAGTGGTTGCTGATGTACCAGACACTTGAAGGTTGAGTCCTCCTCATCAACTGCATTGGTGGGAGGAGGCCGAATCTTGTTAGTATTCTCATACAGATCTGGAGGCAACTAAGTTAAAGAACCCACAACATTGCCGAATACGTCCCAACCATTCTGAACCACCCTTGACCTATTTTCCACCACTTTAGTTTCTCTTCTAATAAATTACCACCTTTCGCTCCTATGGTAAACTCTGGGCAAACCTATATCCTAAGTTTAATACTTCTCCTCCAACAGCTCCACCTGCCCTCGCGTTTTTCTGGCACTTTGAACTGGCCGATTGGGGGGCATTGCGTTGCTCTAACGCTAACTATAATTGGAAACTCTGGACTCTTGTGACGCTTCAGCTTCTGCCGAATAAGGTGGGAGCTGTAATCGTTGATGGGATGAGTAGGTTCAATCCATCTTCTAGCGACTTAAAATTTTCTCGCCTCATAATCCATGGTTCGACTGTGCTTGTTCTCTGGCCAGTTCAAGGCCTAGAGACAGGTGCGTATCGGGAGTGAAAATTCTCGTTCTCCTCATCACTCTTGACTATTTTCATTCAGCCTCCCGAAACTGTGCAGGGCATACTCTTCACGAGCAAAGCGGGCTATTCATAAATCGAAAGTGCCTAACCTCTTTGGTATTCTACACTAGACATAATCATTTTGGCTCTTTCCAAAACATCTACTAACAACATCTGTAAATAGCTGCATTCCTCCTCCTTTTCGTTCTGATGGTTCTGTTGCTAATTCTCCACTGAAAAGGCCAATCTTCGGCCCCCTATTTTATCCTCTAAGCTCAACTGGTGATTCTGGCATTCCTACTTCCTCCTCTATTTTCTCTCTCAGGTTGTCGGCTATGCTTTGCTGTGATTAGCATATTGATCGGGTGGACATGGGCTCCTGAAAATCTATGAACGTACTTTAGAAAAGCGGGTGGCCTGGATGGCATTCCTCATCGTGTTTTGAGGGAGTGTGCTTCCATGCTGGCCCTTCCCCTCGTTCAACTATATTCTCTATGTCCAAATACTAACACTTTTTCCCTCAGTGCTGGAAGAACGCACATGTCCAACAAGTTCCGAAAATAAAGGTAGCCGTCTGATCCTTCTAACTATCGTCACTATAGCTCTCACTTTGTATTCTATCCAAGATCTTTGAAACCTTCTCAACTCTCATTTATTATATCATCTCGAATCTCATTCACGTTCTTTCGATCGCCCAGTTATGGGCTTATCGGAGCTACGAGGTCTAACCTGGCGATATACTTTCCTAATTAAACTGATTTATGGTTTTCGCCCTTAGGAACTATGGGAGACTTGCGTGGTGGGCTTAGAACATATCCAAAGCATTTGACCGGGTATGGGCACGCGTTCAACTAGCTCGCAAACTCCTTCCTTTGGTTTCCATCCTCCTTTGCTTACTTATGTTAATTTTGGGATTCTGAAATCCCAAAATCTATGATGTTGTTAACGAAACCGAATCTTCTTGCTATTCTCTGTCAATTGTGGTGCCCTCAGGGTTCTGTCTTATCTCCTACTTTATTCTTACTACTTTCATTAACTTGTGTTTCTGCTGCACATCTAACTCTATGCACTCGTATGCCGATGACTCGCCCCTTCATTCTCTTCAACTCAATTCAATTCTGCTCCCTTTTTAACCTACTACGAATGCCTCTGTCTTAAATCCATTTCCAATACTACTCTCGAGATTGGATAAGAATTTCGGGTATGGTCGTCTCAACCTTGTGGAAATTTAATTATTTAAAAAACTCAACTTCTACAAATCTCCCCTCTCTAAAACACATTCCAACTTTCCTATCTCTTTCGACGGTTCCTCGTCTCTCTCCTGTTATCAATATAAACATCCTTGGCCTTAACTAAACAAAAAAATGTCTTGGAAACCTCACATCACAAAGGTGCTTGGGCGGCCTCAAAGAATACTGGGAATTCTGGTTTAGCACTGCGAGACTTATTTATTCCCCTTCATCAGTACTCCCAGCTATACAACGGGCCTCATTCCCGCCTATGTTATGTTAGTACTGCTCTACATATCGGGGGGCTCTGGTTCTCACCGCCGACTTTTGACAGGGTCCAGTCAAGCCAAAAGGCTTATAAACGTACTTTCCACTTCATTGACCCTCTATCTTGCTGCGCGATGTGGTGTCTATCTCTATTCCTATAGGTAGCAGCGGCAAAGGTGCTCGAGGGAACTTGTCCCGCGTACCACCACCTTTACGACGCCCGGTAGCACAAGGGGTGCTGTGTCTGCGCATGAGTTTTTGTTTGGTATGGTACGGCCTGTTCGGCCTTGGGCGTAGGTGTTTCCTTCTTCCTACTCTCTTGGCGTTCTCTGTCACACTTTTGTGTTTCTGCTGGAACTTATCTCCTCCACTCAGTCGGTCTTGTCCTTGCGTACTTGGCGTGCTGGTGGCTCTGACGGGGTACCCCTCCCCCTTGATAGGGCTCGCAGGTGAGTTGGTGGTGCCAAACTGTAAATCTTAATATTATATAGATTACTGTATATATCTCATCTATTATATTATTAGATAATTATAAATTTTTACAATATAGTTATATAAGGTATAACTGTTTAAATAAAAAAATATTATAATATATAAATATATATAGTATGTATATATAATAATGGGCAGTAAAGCAAAAAAAATTTCGGTGGCTGTTGTGATTAAGTAAATGGTTTATATAATAGGGATTATATATATATATATAATATTATTAACTATAATAATATACTAGTATTATGTAGATGCGCGAGTATATATAGGGCAGTAGGCAAAAGAAAATTCGGGGTGTTTTAGATTAAGAATATATATATATATATAATATAGATATACTAAAAATATAATAATGATATTATAATATAGAATATATTATAGTATTAATATATAATATTTATTATATATATAATATTATATATTACTTTCAATACAGGATACAAGAAATTAACATAATGATATTTGAAAATAAAAAACAAGTCATGCTATTTAAATTAAAATTTAATTATCTAACGGCAGGGCGAAAGAGTGATTGATAACTTCGGTCTATATTGTGGGAAAGGACCTAGATAAACGGGTGCTTTAAACGGAGTGGTGCGCGTGTTGCTTTCTCATGTAGAATTGAAAAAGATGCTTTGGAGTGCCGTTCAAGTAGTGAATGATTGTTGTGGGGATTTCGACAGTGTTGGAGTGAGGTAATGTTGCTAAATTCTAACGAAGTTCTAGGAAGAGTTGACTGTCCGATGATCAGAATTTTGCCAATAGCAAAAAAATTCTGAAATAGATGTCGTGGAATAAGTAACTTACAAGATTAGTAAGTAGGGATCTTTGATTCGCGAACTTATTTCAGATAACTGAAAAATATCAAGAATATAAATTGTAATTGCCCATATTTTTATTTATCGCTTCCACAGAGGCTTTAAATTTACATTAGAAAGCAGAATAAATATCTTTACTTTTTGAGATCTTGCTTGAAAAACTTGCAAACATACATCAACATTTCCAATATGATAAGCAGTTGCTGTCACTAATTTGGAGAATGCAATCTCATACATATGAGAGTGGTTGGAGTTAAGACATAAAATAATTAACTATATAGCGAAAGTTGCTTTGCTTTAAAGATGAAGATTAAGTTTATAAGGATAAATATACTCTGGATCCATGAATCCCTCTTAAGCGTTCAACAAGCTTTAAAATTTTCATAGGTCGTAAACAGATCACAATCGGAGAATTCCACTCCTACCTTTGGTGTCGCCCATTTGTGAGGGCTTTGTCATTTTGTGTCTGGGAAATCTTTCTTTCTTTTTTTTAAATAGTAATTCGGCCTTGGCAATCTAAAATAGAAAGTTGCAAATCGATGTGCGCATAAAAGTTTTTAAATGAGTTGTTACTCCATGAATGTGAACAGAGAACCTTTATCTAAAAGGCCGCTGGATATTTTTTGACATTTAAACCGCCACTATAATCATTTCTTCATTGGCCTTTCAACACCGTCAATACTCGTTGATCCAATCAGAAAAGGTTAATATTTCTAGTATACAAAGTTCAGTAGTAGTTAGCCCGACAGGCCGCGTCGAGATAGAATAGACAAGGCAGTTAGAGGCTAACATGGAGTTCGAGACCTAGTTCCCAGCACTAAATATAAATATCGCCCATTGCACAAGACAACCTACAACACCACCCTAAGGCCTGTCAATGGGTTCTAAACAGGGTCAAATATAATTATCGCCAACATAATACAACAGGTAAAATCTTAGCTACAGTTCACCTACACTCAGTTTGGAATGATAGTTTATGTGATCTGGTGAGCTACAACATGGGTTTACTTTAATACTAACTAAATCCCGCCACTTTGGCTACTTCAGAATATACTATATGATGCAAACGAACATATAACCTATTCCAATCCTTTTCTTTAATGTTAAAGTGATCAACTCAACAACTCCTGGGGGAAACTTCAAAAAATTATAACATTATTACAGAACTGAATCCAAGGTTACACGTCTTCTACATTTCTTATGTGTCCCTAAAAACGTCGTGGTAAATATTTTGATCTGTTCATGTCCATTGACTTGAAATTTGAGGGGCCATATGGCATATGCGGAATTCTCATGTGGTCGCGAGAGAGAGGAGGGCGATTAGAGAGGTGGTGGAGTTGCTTGCGGAGGAGTTGGATGAAGCAGGGATGAAGCTGATACAACAGAAGACAGAGATATTAGAGTAACCCGTAGGAAATGAGGAGGGGGAGTTGAAATGCTGGTGAGAGAGGAGGGGTGCAGCGTAGATACCTGCAGATACTGGCTTGTGTTACGAGGGAGAGAAGTGGAGAGTAGTATAGCGCAGAAATGGAAAAGTATGGATTGTGAGGAACGTAATACGGTCATCATGAGAAAGATAGAAAAGGAATAGGTCTCAAAAAGTGACTTTTTAACAGCAACGACTCCTCTGGTACGGGAGCGGAAACATGGACAACAACAGAGAAATCATAGATAAAGACAATAAAAGAGAGATATGAGGATATTAAGAACTATGATTTGGAAGAGTAAGAGAGACAGAATTAAAATGAAGTATAGAGAAGATATAGGTGGAAGAATGACACGAAATGGAGGGGAGATTGGAGATGGTGGGCTCTGGGAGAGGAGTGATGACAGGAAGAGAAGCCGAAAAGAAGATGGGGAATGACACCAGAGGGCAGAAGACTAAGGAAGACTGAAGAAGAGATGGGCGGAATCGGTGGAGGACTCTCTGGAAGATGTCAGCTACCAATATGAGAGCGCTGAAAAGAAGAAGAGGAATAGTGCAGAAGAGGGACGTCTGGAGAAAATGCTTGCGCGGCTGACAGATGAAGAATCCTTCCTGGGAGACGAAAGAAAAGCAATAGAAATATATATTCTATAATATATAGATATATATATATATCTATATATTATTATTATTTTATATATAGATTTTTATATATATTATTATATAAATAATATATATATAATCTATTAGATACAACAGCCACTTCACTAGAAAATTCTCACAACTACAATAATATGTTTTCCTCATTTCCATTATTATTAATCCTAATTTGCTTTGATTAACTATAATTTTTATTATGATAAGAATACTAGATTAGCATCAAAATTTTATAATGACAATGCTCCACTGTGATTATAGATCATTATAATATATTGATTTAATATATATATATATAATGTATATATTATATATATATATATATGATATATATACTATTTATTATATATGATGTATATATATATATATAATTAAATATATAATAAGTATATATATAATTTATAATATAATAGTATATATAATTTATATAATATTATATATATATACTAGTATATTATTATAATATATATATATATTATATATATAATAAACTACTACTCTTAGTTGCATGAACATTACATCTAAATCATCTACTCATGAATATTTAGTTTTAAAATAGAGCTCTAGTTCCCTTCATTTCCTCTTGGTTACTGATTTATATGCAAGAGAAAAG
>JABUQX010094667.1:45000-51137 GCA_015478945.1 Trachelipus rathkii | reverse complement strand
AAAAGAGAGAATGGATTGGAGCTAGTTTTCGGTCAATTTGGACTTGTTGTAATCAATTAGCGCGAGATACATGAACTAAAGAAAAAAGACACAAAGCCCAAATATCTTTTCGGATTTATTATGCAACAAATCCAGGTACATTTCGCAGAATTACATCGGTTACATAATTGAAGTGGAATGGAAGATTCATATATCCGGTTCGAGTAAAAGAGTAATTTGGCTCGGTCTAAATTGGGATGGCTCCTCATAATTTTCGAATTCTGAATGCCGCCATTTGGGTCTCTTAAAGAAAGATTCGCAGGAAGAGTTTAAGAAGATGGGCCCCGTGCAGTTGAGAATTCATTGCAATTAAACTTCCTCGAAGAAAATAATGTATTTTGTATCACATTATGGGCCTTGATTTTACCTAGATGAAAAAGATTATTAAAAAGCAAGACATGCCGAAGCTTGAATTGGCTAAAAATTACCGCTTGAAGGAAAGAAAGAAGGTAGGAGAGGCGTGGATAAGAAATCAGCCTATGTTTGGCATGCTCGCAAACGTTTATAAACAATAAGTTCAAGCAGAGAGTTTGCATGACCACTCCGGTATCTTCCTGCTCCGACTTCGAGAGTCATTCTCGCTTTGAAGGCAAATCAAGACATGTTCCGAACAAGAATGATCAGAAACCTTTGGCAACATGTCAGGAGCTTTCATATGCGAAAACGCTCTGGTGAAGATTCCATTAGATGACGTGTCGAAGGTACTACTCGCTTGAACAACAACGACAAACTTGTCTGACAAATACCAGCGCGGGTAAGAGATACGAAATTTTTAATTATCAATTGATTTTCTCGATTACTTAATTCATACACAAACCACACACACGATCAACACACAACACAGCACACACACACAACACACCCCCCCCCCCACCCACACAACACACACAACACACACAACACTCCGGCACACACACACACACAACCACCACCAACCCACAACACCACACACAAACACACCACACACACACACTATATAATATTATATATAACATTAATATATATTATATATAATATTATTAAGGGCTTATATATATTATAAATTTAGGATCATATATATATATAATAATATATACATATTATATTATAGAATATATAGGTACTGATAATGTATTTAGCTATAATAATCTAGTAACTATAAATTATATTAAATATATACTAATAGTAACTATATTATTATCTATATTATATATATTAGTATATATTTATATATATTTATAGCTTTTTTTGTTATATCTTTAAATTTGAATTTATTACTAATATATATTATATAATAGATTGTTAAATATTTTAGCTAATAATCGCAATATATAAAGATGTTAAAGAAAGAACATATAACAGGAAGGTAAAGAATTAACTCGGCCCTCTCCGGGATTGAACAACCGCCATGTTGCGACTGAGGAAATATACATGTTATTAAAGAACGAGGGATAGGACAGGCTTGGAGCCACCTGGTGATGTTAACTTTTGAATGGGAGCTCGTTGTCTTTATAATTTGTTCTTAGATATCGCAAAAGTTTTTGTGATTTGGAAGATAAGGCTCAGAATCGTAACGCACGGGATATATAGTCTCAGTCCACAGTGGGGTGGTTCAAATCCAGAAAGGCAGTTAATTCTATCTACCTTCCTATTTATAATGATTTCCTTTCTATAAACATCTATATTATATATATATTATTAATATATTATACATAGAATTAATATTATTAATATATATATAGGGTATATACTTTTATATATATAAATTATTTATAGATTTAATATATATAATAATAATATATAAATAAACGGTTATAATCCTGAGAGCTAACCCCATACAAAAAAAATAAAAAAAAAAAAATCGAAAGAATCCCCTATGATACAGTACGTTATTTCATCTTGGTAGAAATGTTGAATAATTCTACAAGTGGCGAGTAACATAACAGAAATCCATAAAGAAGCATCCTTTTTTCAGGTAAAACTTTTTGAAAATATGTTTTTAGCAACATGAAATAACAAACTATTTAACTTACTGATTAAAGTAAAATGTATTTAACAAACAGTTACATGTACACTTGGGATTTAGATATTTAAATTCTTTCCTAGTTTTGAATTCCATCCGATGATCTTCTAATACATATGTACCCTTGTATTTAATATATATGAATTATAAAATTGAAGAGAAAAATATCATTTTACTTTTCTCTTTCCAATTATAATCTAATGTGTAGCTCCTGACTTCCTCTCAATCATTATTTATTATAAACTAATAATGGTGACATTGAACGAATGTGATAAGTTAAAATCAAAGGGCAAAAATTTTTAAATAAACGAAGAGACTTCCTAAAGGATACTTTACAGCACATTTAAAATTTACTCATATATTTTCGAAAGCGCGTATCCTTTTACGTTAGCGCACTTCGATTGTTTTTCAAATTTACAGTGTCAGTTCTTTTATTTTTCATGCACGAAATTGACCTTTTAATCACTTTTAAAGAAATTTTTATTTCCAATTTCTTTATATTATATATATTATATTATAATTTACTATTTCTATAATATATATATATAATAATATTATATATACACTATCTATATATAAATATATTATTTAGTCCATACGTAATACTATATTATACTATAATTTATATATATATATGGTTATATATATATTCATATATAATATCATCTATAAAGAGACATATAGAATCGTAATAATACTATACTCCTATAAATTACAATGTAATGTCCAAAGTAAAGTGTGTCTGATTAGTCGTATTTAATTTATGTTATTAAGCGACTATTTGAAATTTACAGATCTCAGAACTCTCTACGAAGTTATGACCCTTAAGAGGTTAACAGTGGTTCCAAAGAATTTTTATCCAGTTTTTTTGTTATATTATTATTATTTCTTTAATTTGTTAGTAGCAGTATATTTTTTTTTTTTTATTGAGTTATCATAGCAGTCCAAAGAAAGTCTTCTTCCGAAGTGTGTATCTAGATTCAACGTGTTACATGTATTTTTGTTTTTGCCATCGTAACCAAAATGATGAATATACAGATAATACATTTTCACAACATAGGAAAAGAGTTAGATAGAAATACGCAACGGAAGCATAGATCTTGAGGTTGTATGGAGGATAGTAGGAAGTACTTGAAATGTTTTCTTTGCAGAAAATATCTATAATTGAGAGACGTGCAGTATAGTGAGATGGGGCGCTTAATATGTTGAGCGAATGTCAGGTATCTGATTCGCTTGAACTTGTATTTAAGGGAAGGTCCGTGAATTCCGAAAGGGACATCTTTTTAGAAAGACGTGGATTAACTGTCTGTCACTGAAGGTACACGAATTCTCTGTGCAACACATACACGTTTCAGCTGTCGTAAAAACAATAATGCCAGTGTTTTTCAGTTTTCACGCTTGGACATTGCTCATACGTGCTTTCTTAGGACGAGGAGAATATTTTTTATTGTGGACATTACCCACTTTGCCGTTTGGTTCAGGATCGTACTCAAAAACCATGATCATTGCTGTTATACACTTTATCCAAAAAATTGTGCTCTATTTCGAGTTCTTTCAGTAAATCTTGACAAATTTTGCTCCTGTTACGTTTCTGACTCACCACATTTTACAAGTCTTTGCGGGCAGCTGGGAGTTTTGCACAATTTTTCAAATGTACAAATGGTTGCTTAAAATTCTATGAACTGCATTTTTAACCAAACCAGTTTCTTCTGCAATCACTCTGACACTGAACCGGTGGTCTCTCTCCATCACAGCACTAACAACTTCCACATTTTCATAGTTTGTTGACGAGATTGGTCTCCACAACGAGGGTCGTCTCAACATTTTCTCGGCCCTCTTTGAAAGGTTTGTGCCATTTAAAAACCATAGGTTCTCGATAGAGTGGCATGCCATAAGCTTCATTTAAAGAAGCAAATGTTTCAAGTGGCAAGACTTGAATACGTTTTCACACAGAATGTGTAGCGTACCGCAGTTCAATATTTACAAAAATACAATATATAAAAATACACAAAACGTAACGATGGATAGCGCACCAAACACGCTCCATACATAAAGAGTTCATGATAGGTGCAGGAAACGTAACAAGGTCTCAGTTAAGCCATGCTAAAAGATTGGGTGCAGACTGACTTAATAAATTGGTTAAAAGTTAAAACTGGTTGGTCGTAGCTACGTAACTGGCCTACGCACATGCGTTTATCGTCACGAAGGAGCTACATTTACACAGCTTTCGTTCTGGATGTTCAGCAACTTACTTGGACAGAGAGAATATATATATACTATATATATATATATTATATATATATATATATATATATATATATATATATAATATTATAATATTATATATATATATATATATATATATATATATAGTATATATATATATATATATATATATGTATATATATATATATATATATATATATAATTATTTATAATTATAATAATATAATATATATATATATTATCATATATATATTAATATATAAGATATATATATAATATTTATTATTATTATATATGATATATATATAATATATAATATATATTATTTATATTATTTATATATATAATATATATATATATATATATATTATATACTATATATATATTATATATATCTATAAATATATATAATATAAGTATATATATATTAATATATATTATATATAATATATACAAAATAGGGTTCCAAATGAAACGCGCCACTTCATATACGGGTAGTTGATGGAAATAAGGAGCATATTACTTATAACATGTATGTCGTTAACAATTTAATTTGCGGAGATACAGGTACACAGTGAATCTGTAAAGTTAAACATTGCTACAAACGGTAACTAACGTACAGAGACGGAAATGGGTTCGGAGTTCTCCTTGAGGATGTAACAGTGTTTTATCTAGGCGTCAAAGAGGGATTTTAAAAAAGAAATGAAGGATTTGCTAAGAAGAAAGAACTCTGTTGGAATGATCTGCGTCTCACAGTTTTGGAAAGGTAAAATTATTTCATTTAAAACAGAAATTAGAATTCAAACATAACTTATTACTTTTTTTGGTTTAATGTATATTTTTTGGAGGGATAATTTACCACCAGAGGCGAAATAAATTCCTTTTTCGGTTGGACGGAGTTAACTGAAATTCCGATCAGGAGGTAATTCGGTATCACCTCTAGTATGTATATATAATAAAGACCTTACCAATACATTGACTCTTCAAGTTTCAATTAGAGACTGTTTAAAATGTCAGAAATTCGTCTTAAATTTAAAAAAAAAAGTTTATAAAGCATTGAAACCCCCGATACAAATGCATGGCATACGAGCATTTATTCATCACCATCAACAATATAATATGCTTTACACACCATAAAACTATTAAAGGAAAATTAAAAAATATAAGTATCTGGGAATAAGATTAATTTTGCATATTCATATATTCCGTTGGCGAGCACAGGTGCGGTGCGTGCAGAGCTTCTTTTGTGTGGTGGCGGTGCGGCACAATTCCAGTATCCCGGTGCGGTGCGGTGCGATTTTAAAATTATAGAGGTGCTGTGTGCTGTGCGGTACGAAGTTTGATGCGACAAAAATGATTTTTTGTAAGGTGCACCGCACCTACTCTGATGCGGTGCGGTGCGGTGCGGTGCGCAAAATTGCGGTGTTCGGCCGACCCTGCTTCATAACTTTTCAATCTGATTTCTCGAAGGATTTTTAAATTTGTCACACAGTTGACGGGAAACAGTCAGTTCGATTATGCGTGAAAGAGTTTACCGAACCACCAGTTACTCATGGGGGTTGTGACACAATACGTCTACTGGAGCCTTTATATTAATGCGATATTTAAAACGCTCTCTTTCAGACATTGATGCAATTGTTAAAAAGAAAGGAGAAGCAAAAGCTGTTCAGGATAAACCTTTAATTTCAAAAACTCAGACTAAAGTGGATACAATTTTCAACTGTCACAAACTTGTTCTGTCTATATCAAAAGAAAAATTCAAAATACAATTGATTATAATGGTTGTTAAAAATAGTTGACCCAATTTTTTTTTTTTTTTTTTTTTTTTTGCAAGACCAGGATTTAAAGTACTGTGTGGATCCATAGCTTC
>JABUQX010094667.1:27500-40000 GCA_015478945.1 Trachelipus rathkii | reverse complement strand
ACCATGATATTTCGCCCTTGAAACATTGCCATATACCATGGTCAATTTTTTGACTCACGTAACTTTATGTTTGATGGTTCCCAATCACCGTAAGAATTATCTAGGGATGTTCTATTAGTTTCTATGAGTATTAGATGAGTGCCAGGTGAGGTGCCAGGTGAGTGCCATGTGAAGTGCCACTGAAGTGCCTAATGAGTGCCACAGTGAGTGGCCAATGAGTGCAAGTGAGTGCACATGTGGAAGTGAGTGCCACATAGTGCCAACTGAGTGCACTTTTTTCAAGCCTTTTTAGCCTCCCCTGAGCCCCGAATAGCCTTAATATGGGTGTCTACCCCCTAGGTTATAAGGTATGAGAATTCGATTGGTGTATATTACAAGTTGCTAGGATGGCTTCATACTATGATTAGTATTTTTCTACAACTTTATAGCTCTATATATAGATATATTTTGCACACGCACCTACACACTACACTTATGAACACTTATACACACAATTCATATGAATTATATAAACATAGGACACTTATAAGCCTTCAACTTGCATAAGACACTTACATTAAACATATAGACACTTACTAACATATACACTTCTTCACACCCGCAACGATACACTTACACTTACACTCACACACTCGTAGCTCAATTTTGTTGCCTCATTTGTCTCAACTTTTGATGCTGATGCTCAACTTTGATGTCTCAACTTTGATGCTTCAGCATTAAATGCCGTCCAATTTGATGCCCTCAGCATTAATGCCTCGACTTTGATGCCTCAACTTTGAAGTTTCATATTTGATGACTAATCTTGATGAAGTCATTTGATAGCAGCTTATATTGATGAGTTCATCATTTGATGAAATCATCTTTGATAGCTCATCTCTACCTAACATTAAATGCAAACAGAGTTATATTAATGGCTTTCCTAGTTCAATCAAGCGTACAATCAGGGCGGCGCGCATGCGCCCTCCGCGGCGAAAGCTGTCAATGCCGGGCACCCGCAGGGTGCGACCCGCCGCGTTCCAGCCCGCGGGCGCCGCAGGCGCAATATTTCCGCGTACCCGCCGCGCGAGCGCCCGCAGGCGCAATATTTCCGCGTAACCGCCGCGCGTGCCCGCAGGCGCAAAATTCCCGCGTGAACGAAAAATATGATATCATTGTAAACTATTAATTTCTTTTCAAGTATACTATGAGTCATTCATTTTTTACTAAATTGTACGAAATTTTATTAAAACATATACTTTACATACGCTTAAAGCAGTAATCAGTAAATCAAATAGAGGTGTTATTACTAACACGTGGATTAGTTAATAGGCTTTTGTTTTGCTGTGATTCTACTGCTTTAAACTATCTGCTTTACTGCCTTAACTCTTGCTTACTGCTTTAACTATCTGCTTTAACTGGCTTTTATATTAAACATTAACATTACATACCTTTAAAGCAGTAAATCAGTAATCATAGAGGTGTTACCTAGGGGTTAGTATGCTTTTGTTTACTGCTTTACTGCTTTAACTATCTGCTTCTAAGCTGCTTTAACTTCTGCTTTACTGCTTTAATTTCTGCCTTACTGCTTTAACTTTCTGCTTACTGCTTTACATTTCTGCTTTACTGCTTTAACTTTCTGCTTTGTACTGTTTTAACTCATATATTTTATTTTTGTTTTAATACTTTTTATTTATTTTTATTATTTTTATTTTGTTCTTAATACTTTTTATTTATTTTATAATTATTAATTTTATTTTTATTTTTGTTTTAATACCTTTTATTATTATTAATTATTTTATTTGTTTAATAAAGTATTTATTTATTATTAATGTATTATTATTTTGTTTAATACTTTATTTAAACAATTGCAATTATTTTATTAATATAGTTAATAATTAACATTTTAATAAAATTGTACGAACATTTTATAAAAACATATACTTTACATAGCTTACAGCTTTAATTAATCTCATTATTATTTTCATTACGAGTATGGATGTGGAGAAATTTACGTTCCGAAGTCGGTACATGTCTTGTAGCCGGCCCGACAGGCTGTGGTAAAAACTTTACTATTATTATATTTTAAAGGAAATGGAGATTTTTGAACAATGCCCTGTAAAAATTAATATGGTGTTATAATGTTTATCAGGGAAAATTTAAAGAATCTTTGAGATTCAAATTTCATGAAAGGCATTTGGTTGCTGAGATCGCTGGACAGTATACATGGACACAAAATTATTGTATTAGATGTTTTAATGCACAAATTGAATTTGAAATAGGCAGAAGTCGTTCACAGTTTTATTCTCACCGAATGCTAAATATCTCTGATGTTTTTCATAAGCACAGAATATCTTCATCAAAGAAGCATATGCGAGTGTTTCTTTAAACACAAACAGTATTACTATTGTTTGGTCAGAGAAGAGACATGAATCAAATTAATGTATTGGCAACTCAAATGTTTTCCCCTTGCAAAGGAAGAGTCTTAAAAGTATATTTAAGAGGTTACTTCGATCCCCAACGGTTATTTAATGTGTGAACTTCACAGCATCCAAAAACACGCCAGAGTGTTGCTACCGATACAGCATCTCTTCGTATGAGATAGAAACTGTATACATACTTGAATAATGAGTGCTCTAGTTTGCAAAGTATTTACCTCTTATATAAAAATTTAAAAAGCTGAAACCTTCTGAAACGTAAACTAATTAGTGAGGATTGAGAAATTGTGACTTTGTAATGGAATTTAATTTAAAAGGAAATGTTTCTTTTAAACAGACGCTGCGAAGTAAAGTAGTCGTTATAGAAACATCATTAAAAAAACTCGCTCCTTCAATATAAAAAATCTGAAAAATAAAAAGAAGTTACTAGCAGAGAGGAGGAGGAGTATTCCTACATTACTCTTCTCAGTCATAGCTCCACTAATAACTAAGTGGCTGGCACCATAATGAAGGCTGTACTTCCATATAATGAGTATGAGAGAATGAAGTATAATAATACTAGCATCTGTACGAATTCAATTTCAGTCGATTTCATCCATTCACAATCTCAAATAGCCAGTTTATTGCCACGCGCTCAGCAAATAACACAATTCCCAGACCTTATTATACGCAGATATTACATCCTAATGCATTACATTACAACCCCTTTCACATCAGCAACAACAGCTGCAGACAGAATGCTTATACTTGTGACGAATATTTAGAGCAGCACCAGTCTCATATTTTATATGATCCTAAAGTTGAACAGATAACAAATACGAGAAAGAAGTTAAGAATATTAAATTCAGACATTAACATCCATGAAAAACGCCTTATACCAAGAGGCCATACAAAAATTGATAGATCTTAAGACTTGCACCTACATCCATCCTTACGTATCCCGGTAACCGATATGTAGATATTCCTAATGAAATAAAACTTGAAGTGAAAAATGAAGATATATTTAAAAATATCCTGGAGGAGAGCTTACCTATTAGAGTGCGTAAATCAGGAAATAGCTTATATAATATTTTAAAGAACAATTATCTTTGAATGAAGCAGGACGGTGCGTATTGGTGATGAACATAGTTAAAGGGTCAAATTGTGGATTTATAGCTGATCTCTCCGTAACTGGAAGAAAAGACCCTGTAAAGGATGGAATGAGTTCAAACAAGAACTTCAAACTATTATTTCCCCGAAGTTTCTTTAAATACACGACGATTAGCGACTTAGATAATATCCGCCAATTACGACCAAGACCTGATTCAAGTCACTCAGGCACTTCTTACGCTTCAGCGCATCAGATAAATTTAAACGTGTTACCAGAGGACGAATAAGAAAAACATTATAATAAACCTATTTGGATTAAATCGTAATTATGTATTATATGTATAGAACATGCCGTTGTAATGGTTTTGAATAGATGCGGTTGTTATTTTAAAACCTTTTTCTTTATCCCTTTGCCTCCAATCCATTTTTTTATACAAATTTATATATATTATATATACTATATATCATATTATATATTATATATATTATATATATATATACTTTATATATATATATACTATATATACTATAAATATATAATTGCTTACACGTGTGTCAGTAGCCAACATGGACGCAAAGTAAGTCGTTGATAAGTTTTACTTCAATCTGGGGAGCCAAACAGTTTTGGGGGTTTCACTAGGTTTTCTTTAAGGTATCCTAATATTGGGAAAAAAGAGTTAAAAGCATATTTAAGAGGTGAAGATGCATTTACTCTACATAAACCCTGTAAGAAAAAATTTCCTACACGGAAAACATATCTCCACAGCTCGAAGCATATGGCAGTTAGATTTATCGGAAATGATTAAAAACAGCTCTTACAATGAAGGTTTTCAATACATACTTTTTACAATTGACGTATATTCTCGATACTTGTGGTTTGAAGCCCTCTAAAGATAAAAGATCAGTTACAGTTGCAGATGCAGTACTTGAAATTATAAGGGAAGAGAGGAGAACACGTTAAATCATTTTGGACAGATTCGGGAATGGGAATTCAAGGGGCGAGAGATTCAGGAGCTGCTCTGGGAGTATGGTATAACTATTACAATACATTTTCCGTAAAAAAAGCGGCTGCAATAGTTGAAAGAGTCCACGTAACTTAAAGAAGCATGCATAGGTACTTAAAATGAATACTTTTTAAATTATGATATACTGGACGATTTGGCTTATTCTTATAAAGATTTACATAGAATATAAAGTCACTCCTTTGAAATGTCCAAAAACTAGAGGCCGGGTAAGAACCCAATCTTCATGAAAAAGAAACAAAATAAACGATAATTCAGGAATAAAGGTAACGATTATGTAAGAGTATCTCGAAGAAGAAAGGTTAGAAAAGGATTGAATCCGATGGACTACTTGAAGTTTTTTAAGTGCACAATATCGTCATCAGTGTGATAGATTTAAAAGCTATATTCTGAAGATTAGATGGTGAAAAAATAAAAGGGGGATTTTATAAACAGGAAATACAAAAAGTAAGGTTCAATCCTGTAATCATGAATATAAAATTGAAAAAATATTGGCTACGAGAGGAAAAATAAACAGTATCTGGTGAAATGGAGGGGATATACCTGCTAAGTTTAATACTTTTATAAAAGCAAGTGAAAGAATCATTAATCAGTTGTCATTTTAATCATGGAGAGTGTAGATACTTTTATATAAATCTCCGTTTCAGCTCCTTAGATTTACATCCCGCGATAATAAACTCTCGATTTTACAACTTGTGTAATGAATCCTATACACTTGAAAGAGATGCATACGAGTAGGATATGTGAAATGAGATTAATACGGACATAGAAATTTACTCACATTATCTATTCGGATTGTTGGTGTAGCAGAAGTGTAGAATGCGTTGAAACTATATACAAGTGAAAGATACTCGTGATCTGCCTAGGTCCAGGATTTGGTACACCAAAGAATACTTATTCTTTGAGAATTTACTTTGCGGACGATACATTTTAGAATCGTGGCTGCTATTTTTAGGTCATTTTAAAACGTTCTCTTCTGATTGAGTATTATGTGTAAGGACTTGGTCTACAAAATTGAATTGCGTACCTATGAGATAAGTAATAATAATTTTAAGAACCCCATGCAAACCTACGAGACCGGGACATGTTTTTTCTCAGGCGTTCGCCATGGCGTAAACATATTCGTAGACGTGATGCTGAATTGGATATACTCATGATATCTCTACTATGTTGAAGAGGGTTATCTATCTGGTGGAGAATAGACGCATGACCCACATGAACAAAAGAATGAGGCAGATCGAGTATGCATATACATTACCATCCGAGATTCTCAATCATCCAGGTATGGCTTATGTATATACAAATATAATTGATCATCAATATGTAGGTAATACTAAAGCTCCTTTATTAAGAGTAGTATATTTCCCAAAGAGAGTAAAGTTATAACATTCCCAAATACCTCTGAATAGATCAAATTTCGACTCTGTTCGCATGCATTAAAGATGTAGAAGGAAATCTCTTCCCCTTTACATACGGCACATTTGTTATGCAAAGTTCATATTTGAAAGAAACAGATGCAGTAATTACAGCATAATGGAATATATAAGAGGTGTAGTCAGATATAGTTTTTTCATTCATTAACATACTCTCACAGTGTAAGATAGTATAAGAAAGACACTCTTGTAATAATGGACGAAGAAAGGTATTCAGAGGATAAAAATGCAGCAGGGGGTATGGCCTTGGTGGTTTTTTTGCCAAGCTATGGAGAAGTGCAAGGCACTCGGGAGAGGTGGGGAATATATAGGAAAAAAAGCTATACGAACAGGCTTTGCAACTATTCAGATATGCTGCGGAAATAATCTCGTAGCAGCTTTAAAAAGACGTATCGCCGATGTTTCAGATGAGGTGTTGGATGATGTTAAGCGTAATAAGACGTAAAATGTCAAGACAAGGTCGAGGGATCAAGAAGATTGTCATAAAGAAAGACAAGCGGAACCAACTCTAAAGAAAATGTATGATGTATTTGCTATTTAAATACTAACTGATAACTTTTATACGATGTGTGTGTATATAAGTAAGGTTTTTCATGAAAAATGTTCATTATACGGCCAGAGCTGTACCAGCAAGATGCATTTCTTCATCCTTCTAGTCTGATTGTTGTAAGAGTGAATTGGATCTCTTTCCAGAAACCTACACAGATTAGCGTTAGGCCGAGTCAACTCATATAATCCTTTGCATCATTACCATCAAGATGTTCTCTAGAGTTTCAATATTCCAGGTCTTTCTGATCAGTACTTAGACCGCTGCTAATGTGTTTTTATATGTAACAACGAAATTCACAACCTGATGGTACAGATCTTCCTACGGGTGATGAACATATAGTATATACAGAATCAAATTTCCTGTATCAGTTTTCCCAGGTTGAAGTCTTCTTACGGAACCTCACTGGGGCGGCAGCGGCTACTATCCTTATAGAAGGGCTTATTAGAGCATTTGGTTAAATTATTCAGCAGACACGCTAACGTCTCATCTCAAAATCAAGTGGTTTTTTAGTTTCAAAGATGAAGCTGCACATATAGATATAAGGCAGCCTAAGTCATAAATAATACTTATGAATTTTACGGACGATAAATGGCGATATCTTCTCTCAAGAAAGCTCATTCTAGCATCTGTAGATACTAGACATCATTTTATCACGTCAAATCCTAAATTTCTCTAAAATAAAAAGTAAACCTACTGCTACACGCTGTTGTCAGACTGTTTTCAAACTGTTTGGAGGCTTAATTCGCTATGTCAGAAAAGTGAATTTATGACTCACAGCGTCATTTGGATTGAAATTCGCGTTTTAATACTACAGCAAAGTGACCTATAAGAGAGGTTGAACCAAGATTTTAATTTTCACTCAAGGTTATGAGTATCAATATCCTAAATTGTGAATGAAATTTACCCCAGAAAGTATAATGGGATTGTGGAACATGGCCTACTCTGGGAATTATAAAAGTCACCCTATAAATTCACACCTTTCGGACTTAGAGGGATCAGTTTACATGTGAATGGACTTCCTCACGGAGTGATTTATTATGAAATGTTATACAACGGAGACCTATCTCTCGTACTCGTCCCTTTTACGACTTAATAGCCAATAATGTATCTTGCAGCGATAACGGTACAGGTATTGAAAATACGCAAAGAAATG
This sequence comes from Trachelipus rathkii, assembly GCA_015478945.1. Lineage (NCBI taxonomy): Eukaryota > Metazoa > Arthropoda > Malacostraca > Isopoda > Trachelipodidae > Trachelipus > Trachelipus rathkii. Next base: position 32,339 of record JABUQX010094667.1, on the reverse strand, counting down.
TAATTTATATGCTATGATCTCACAGCTGACCTTTCAGCTTGTACGCTATCATTTAAACATTTGAAGAAAGGGTACTTAGAATAAGTTCTCTTTTGGAATCAAGTCTAGCAAACACCATCACTGGTAGTGGTCTATTTCTTTTGGGGGGAGAGCAAAAAAAAAAAATTCCCTCAAAATAATTGAAAATGACAGAGTACGCAACGACTTTTGAAACTGTGAATAGATGAAGAGGACATAAAAATATTATTAAAAATGAGCCTCGCTTTTTAGGAGTGTTCGCCATTAACGAATAAACTCTGTAAGTTGAGAAGTGATACTGCTTGATATTAATACTGTCTCGTCAAGTCACTCAACAAGGGCCGATTGGATTTCCGTTTATAGCGGCAACGATGCTGTTCCATATTGATTCTTTGAACTTAAAATTTATATTGAATATATCATTATATCACCTTATTTTTTAAAAATATAAATTAAGTAAGTTGTGTAAAAACTATGTCTTACCCTGTTCACAACGCTTATATTCTACTTTGTGTGGAGTCTATTGTATTTATTTCATTATATGCTTTTAAATAATGTATTTCTTTTAATAAACTTGTAATATATTTGATGCTAAAATTTGTATGTCAAATGATTTTATAGTTTCTAATTAAGTAATAAATGTTTTAAAATGAAAAATGCGATTTAACTACCCCTAAAACTAGTATATAAAGAAGGTTTTTAACTAAAATTTCGTACAATTTTATTAAAATGTTTATATAACTATGTGTGTGTCACATTCTAAATTACAATTTTTTTTAAATAAAAGTATTAAACAAATATAAATAATAAAATAAATAAAAGGTAATTAAAACAAATAATAATAATAATAAATAAATAAAAGAAAGGTTTTTAAATTAAACAAAATAAAAATAAAATAATAATAATAAAAATAAATAAAAGTATTAAAACAAATAAAAATAATAACATAAATAAAAAGTATTAAAACAAAAATAAATATATGAGTTAAAACAGTAAAAGGAGAAGAAAGTTAAAGCAGTAAGCAGAAAGTTAAAGCAGTAAAGCAGAAAGTTAAGCAGTAAAGCAGAACGTTAAAGCAGTAAGCAGATAGTTAAAACTGCACGAAAGCTTATCAAAGTAAAACCAAAAAAAAAAGCAATACTTAATTCTACCAAATGCCGTTAGAATAAGCCACACCATAAGTCCGTAACTTTTGTATTTTGGGGGAAAAAAATTAAGTTTTATTGCACCCAGCTTGTTAGAAACTGCTTTCAGGTATTAAGCAGATAGTTTTAAAGCAGTAAAGAGATAGTTAAGCAGTAGCAGAGAGTTAAAGCAGAAAAGCAGATAGTTAAAGCATAAAACAGTAAAACAAAAGCATACTAATCCCTTAGGTGTTAGGTAATAACACCTCTATTGATTTACTGATTTACTGCTTTAAGGTATGTAAAGTATATGTTTTTAATAAAATTTCGTACAATTGTAGTAAAAATGAATGACTCATAGTATATTTGAAATTCTTTGAATAGTTTACATTGATATCATATTTTTCGTTCACGCGGGAATTTTGCGTCTGCGGACGCACGCGGCGGCGGTTACGCGGGAAATATTGCGCTTGCGGCGCTCGGCGGCGCGGTAGCGGAAATATTGCGCCTGCGGGCGCTCGCGGCGGGCGGGAACGCGGCGGGTCGCACCTGCGGGTGCGGGATTGACAGCTTTCGCGCGGAGGGCGCATGCGTCGCCCTGATGGTACGCTTATGAACTAGGGAAGGCATTAATATTAACTCTGTTCTTTAATGTAGGGTAGAGATGAGCTAAAAGATGATTTCCTCAAAGATGAATCATCAAATATAGGTGGTATCAAAGATGGCTTCATCAAAGATGAGTCATCAAAGATGAACTTCAAGTTGAGGCATCAAAGTTGAGGCTTAATGCTGAGGCATCAAAGTTGAGGCATTAATGCTCGAGGCATCAAAGTTGAGACATCAAAGTTGAGGCATCAGCATCAAAGTTGAGACATTAATGCTGAGGCATCAAAATATCGAGTGTGTGAGTGTAAGTGTAAAGTGTATCTGTGTGCGGGTGTGAATGTAAGTGTATTGGTTAATGTAAGTGGGTCTATGGTTTAATGTAAGTGGCTATGGAGAGTGTAAGTGCTATGAGTGTCCTAGTGTTTTATAAGTGTCATAGTGAAATGTGCTGTATAGTGTCATAGTGTATGTGTGTAGGTGCGTGTGCAGTAATATATATATATAGGCTATAAGTGGTAGAAAAATACTAACTCATAGTATGAAGCACCTCGTAGCAACTTGTAATATACACTAATCGAATCCTCATACCTTATACATAGGGGTGTAGACACCATATTAAGGCTATTCGGGGCTCAGGGGAGGGCTAGAAAAGGCTTGAAAAACGTGGCACTCCGTTGGCACTATGTGGCACTCATGGCATATGTGGCAGCTCTTGGCACTCATTGGCATCTTGGCATCATTGGCATCAGTGGCACTCACTTGCAGTCACCTGGGCACTCACCTGGCACTCATCCAATACTCATAGAACACTATATTACATTCCGTAGACTTCCTTACGGTGATTGGGGAACCATCAAGCTCAAGTTAAGCGTGGGCCAAAATGGACCCATGGTATCTGGCAAGGTCAAGGGCGAAATATCATGAATCAACGGTTAAGACATAAAAAAGGCTAAGTCGCTAAAGGAAAGGACAAAAAAATTAGTGGGTCAAATTGACCCATGTATAGTGGCAAGGTTAAATGAAATAATCTGGTCAAACAGGAAAGACATAAAAAATAGGGCTAAGCCCTAAGGGTAGCATAAAATTACCGTGGGCAAAATTGACCGCATGGAATACCAAAGGTTGATCGAAAATTAGGTGGTTCAAAATTGTCCCTGGAAGACCAAAGGGCTAGGCAAAAATTACCGTGGCCAAAATTGACCCATGGAAGACCAAAGGGTAGCCAAAAATTACCGTGGGTCAAAATTGACCCATGGTATATGGCAAGGTCAAGCCCGAAATATCATGGTCAAACAATGTAAAGACATCAAAAATAGCGGCTAAGCTACTAGGGGGTGGCCAAAAATTAGCGGTGGGCAAAATGACCATGATCGAAAATTGGGGTGGGGTACGTACACGGTTGCTGCGCAGCCGTTTGGCGCAACCCTTCTTCGAAGGGTTGCCAAAAATTAAGGTTGCCAAAATTGACCATGGAAGACCAAAGGGTTGATCGAAAAAATTAGGGTGGGGTACGTACAACGGTTGCTGACGCAACCGTTTGGCGCAACCCTTCTTCGAAGGGTTGCAGAAAATTAGGGTTGCCAAAAAATTAGGGTTGCCAAAATTAGGGTTGCCAAAAAAAATTAGGGTTCTCAAAAATGGGGCTAAGTTAGGGTTCTCAAAAAATCGACTTCCCCTAAAAGGACAAGGGTAGGTAAAAATTGGGGCCAAAATTGACCCATGGAAGACCAAAGGGTTGGTCGAAAAAAAGGTCAAGGCCAAAAGGTCAAGAAAAAAAGGTCAGGTCAGTAAAAATTCGAGCTCAAAAAGGTCAAGGGTCAGGTAAAAAACCCGTTGGTCAAATGACGCATCGGCCCAAAGGTCAAAAAGGAGGCGGAGCTAGGGCATGGCATAAGATCCCTACTACTGCTTGTGAGTGATATTGGTGTGACAATATACTATATATATATAATTATATATATATATAATATATATATATATATATATATATATATATATATATATTAGTATAATATTATATATATATATATATATATATATATATATATATATATATATATATATTATATAATATATAATATATATAATATATATATATATATATATATATATATATATATAATTATAATATATATATATTATTATATTGGATGTGACTAATATATATATATAGATATAATATATATATATATAATATATATATATTTGTTATTTAATTCTAGAGAAACTTAATACTCTTTTATTTGACCTTCATTTATTAAAAATCATTTTTGTGAAATAATACTCTCTCTCTCTCGTCTTCATTCTCTCTCTCTTCTCTCTCTCTCTCTCTCTCTCTCTCTTCTCTCATTTTTCTTGCCGGTTTCCCGCGAGTCAAATACTTGCAAAGCTAACTTACTTAAGGGATTTGACGCTTTACTTTCAATTATCAACTACAAGCTATACAAAATAAAATTAAAAAAATAAAAACATATATATATATAATAATATTATATATCATTATATATATATATATATATATATAATATAATATATATGATTATATATTATATATTATAGAAAATTATAATTAAAAATATAAAAACATTATATATATATAATATATATATATATATATATATATATTTATAGAGGTAGAGTAACGCACGTGAAGCGATGGAAGTACCTCAAATTGGTCTTATGGTGTGTAGGGTATTTCCCATAACATTCCAGTGCCCAATGGTTCGCTATTTTCTTTTGTGTTCATATGCAGACTCCACTTCCAGGCAACACCTTACAGACATTACCTTATATCCCTGTGTGCGGGGGAGGAAGAATAGCCACAGCGTATGTTCTGCGTGTAGTAGAAAGCGACTAAAGGATCAGTGTAGTTGGGTTAGCTGCCCCCCTCCCACTTATCTCTTGCTAAGGTATGCTTTTGCAGGCTCTCAGACATGGTCGTGATTGCCGTAAGCGACCATGTATCTTTCGGAGAAATTATATAAATCGTTTTGGTACATGGAATGTAAGAGGAATAAATGATGAGGAAAAGAGGAGAGGGGTGATGGATGTATTTAGAAAGGGTAAATTTGATTTGCTCTCTGTGACTGAG
>JABUQX010094667.1:0-22500 GCA_015478945.1 Trachelipus rathkii | reverse complement strand
ACTGACGGGTGCCTGCTTTTGTTCGTACGCATACTTAGTCTAGGTGACCTCGACAGCGCTGAACGGCCACGAGTTCATGGAGAAAATCTATTACTACCCTACCCAACACATATGAAGTTAATCGGCTAAGAGTCCGATGCAGTGAAGGAAGCGAACGCTCAGATGTGACGTATTGTCTACCTTCGACATAAGGATCTAGTGTGATACATCCTCATGTAGAGCACAATCCGCAAGCAGGACGGAGGCTGTGAAAACGATATAGCTTTAAAAATAAGAACAGGAGTTTAAACAGGGGAGTGATTATCGCCTATATGTTCATATCTATATTAGGGACCGTTGGTAATGAATAAAGTGAATGGAGCGATCTAGTCTCGATCAGAACGTCTTTTGATCACGGATGCATATCCTATAACCATGCTTGGGCGGACGTAAACATATACTCTAGTGGTCCTGAAGTGGAGGAGGAGGTGAAGACTCGGGAAGTGGTGAGGTTGGTTTGCGGAGGAGTTGGATGAGGCAGGAATGAAGATGAATGTACAGAAGACAGAGATATTAAAGGTAACATGAGGAAACGATTGAAGGGCTGAGGATGATGGTGGTTTTGAAGAATGGAAGTGAAGGCGGTGGATTTCCAGCGATATTCTTAGGCGGATGTTTTCTTAACAGGAGGGAGGATGGGAGGAGAAGATTACTAGAAGACAGAATGGATTAAAATCTGTTGGCAGCTATGAAAAGCACTGTATCCCATTGATGAAAGGACGGAAATTTGGCATGGAGGCTCAAACAAGGTATCTTCGAAAAGTAATATTGACTCCGACGCTGCTTATTGGAGCGAACTCGCGATACTCACGAGAAGCGCAGCGGAGGGTGGTAAATATGACGAGCCTTCGAATGCCGCCTCTGCTCGCAAGGATATCACTGGAAGAAGCAGAAGAGAACGAAGAAACGGAACGAAGTAACCAGAGAACTGTAGGAGTTGAAGAGGATAATACTGTAAGATGGATGTGGGGCAGGACTGAGATTGGAGGTGGGCCATCGTGGAAAGGCATGCCAGCCTGATAGAACTGCCGAAAAGAAGGGACATGGATACGGAGGGAAGAAGACCAGAAGCTATAGAACGAAAAAAAGACTGGACCGAATCCGTGAAGGTTCTCTAACAAAATGCCACGCTACAGAGCAATGAAGGTTTGAGAGAAGAGGAGTGATCCAGAAGAGAGATGTCTCGGGGAGGAAAGACCCTCTCGCGCGACTGAGCAGGATGACAACAATCCTGTTCTGGAGAGGAAGTTAACGAAGTAAAAACTAAGAAGCTAAGACGTAATAGTATATTAGTATATATATATATGATATATATATATATATATTATATAATATATATATAATATATATAGATATTATACTATATATATAATACTATATATATTATATATATATTCGATATATATATATAGTATATATATATAATACTTATATATATATATATATAGTATATGATATTTAATATATATATATACACACATATAGTATATGTATATATACTATATAGTATTATTATATATATAACTATTATATATATAATATATATAATTATAAATATAATATATAATATATTATTATATATACTATATACTTTATATCTATATATCATAGTATATATAAATATCCAACTCATTGTTAGAAAGAGTAAAATATTGGCACAAGACTGCCAGAGAATATAGTGTTATAGATAATATTTTATTCTATATTCAGTAGTTAAAAGATAATATATTACTTATTTACTTTACTTAAGTTGGTCTCGTCATGCCGATTACTATCAATAACGTGTAACAATAGCAATACCATTTACTTATCTCAAGTTCACCTGCAATCATAGGTCAAATGTCATATCATTCTATCAGTGGGACTTTTTGCACAACACCTATCGGTTGCAAATATTATATTCGATTTTAATTGGGACACAGTTGTAATACCTATTTATTAAAAGTATTTGCTCAGCATAATCCCAGATTATACTGACATTACATACCTAATTACACAACAAATAGCTAAACATTACCAATCTTACTCTGCCTTGGAGGTTCGTCAACTTAAATTGCCCATCCACATTTTTTTTCACTTGATACAGCAAGAACATACTCCATCTGATCCCCGGGGTAACCAAATATCCCCCAATGACTTGGTTTTCCTGAATATCCTTAAAAACAAAAAAAAACCCCCCACCCAGAACTCCTCCACCAAGCCAACCAATCCCACACCTCACCAGACGTACTTGTCTGTTCCCCCTCACCTGCCATACATTCACTCCGACCTACTCGCTCATCCTGACTCCTCGCTTCGCTGGTGACCACCATACCACGCCTGAACTTGACTCTCCACAATCAGCGGAACCAGTGAAAACCTTTTTTAATAACAAAGGTCTCCCGATGTCCATTACTCAAAAAACGTCACAAAAACAAATCAATCGGCGCTTCGCCAACCTCATATAGACCATCAGAAACCGCTTCCCACAAAAATAACAAACATGAACAAAACAGCTGGTCGTAGCCACCTTGGAGTAGCTCTGCTCTATGGTTTGGTTATTTTACAATTTTATACGCCATCCGGTCCATCCTGAGCTACAAGCCACTCCTCTGGACCTGTGCTAACAATCGCTTTACCCAAACCACCTGACTACGACCACAATCCCCCACGACGGCACACGAACGCTGAAAACAAAAGAGCAACACAATTTTTAGATTATTTCTTTCATCGTACAAGAGAAAAAAGACGGCGTAAATCTTGGTATATTCAATTCCAGATAATACTTATTACAAACACTAAAAAGTATTCCAATAGCTACTTAAATACCATAATAGAGCCGATCGCGCGCTCGGGTAAGTTAGACGCGAAATATGTCCTTCCCTCTCATCGCAATAAAAGTTAGAACGAACCCTACGCGAGTCCCCGCGACACTTATCATCTAGAAGCTTCGATATGAGTTTACGATCTTTTCGTGTTCGATGAAGAATGGCACCGAGTAATGACTGCAATAAAGCAGCATTACAAAAAAAGATGATTGAAATTTGTGAAAATCGACTGATATTAAAATCAAGGAACGGGACTCGAAGCTCGGGGCTGGCGGACTTGGAACCTTGACGGGAGGCTGAGTACAGGGCTGAATCGAGCACATCTGACGTACCAGGGAAACGAAACTAGTTAGGCAGATCAGATACGTACCATCTGTTTCAAATTCCTGCAATACCAACTAGCTATGTTTCCATCGCCATACCTCCTCTCACCGACATATCTGGCATACGGAACGTATCTTACTACCACCCTCTTACATATACGACCGCCCCCGCACCAGTAGCTCTCCACTCCCTCATCTTACTCCGATATCCTCGCATAGTCGTTATTCGCTTCCATGCTAACTCGAACAGATCGACATCTATCAATTACAACTCTGTCGTCATGTATCTAACAATTATGCCAGAATCGCATTCACCTCTCTTTTAACCATTCCGTACGCTCTAATGATCCTGCTTAAAAAACCTCGAGCAATTTCGCCGTTCGATCATCCCCAGTCTCGCAAATGCGCCAGCTGCGTATATCCCAACAAACAAGGTCCACACCTCGCAAAAACAACACTAACTTCCTAAAGACGTAACACCTTTGCAACACTACCAATCAGGAATAAATAGTGAGCTCAAGATAGATAATGAACAATCAAACCTGGACACAAATGAAAGAATGAGTCTGTTCAGGACTAGTGTCGCAAAAGAGAAGTCTAAATATGTAACTAAAACAAAGATAACTCCCTCCGCAAAACTCAGACCATACTACACATTTAAACCACTAACACAATAAACTAAACCTAACACTCGCAGATCTTTCATAATCTCATAACGCACTAACCACTGCCACAAAGCCTGTGCTAAGTTGGAAAGTAAGATCTCAAAAAGCCGATATGGCGGCACATGAAAGAAAGGTATGCAAAAACGGTTTAAAAGTAAAAAAGACGTATTGTATCTTGAATAATGAGACAAAGTTTAGCGAACGTCAAAAGCCCAACATCTATGATTGAACGCCATCTTACGGCCGATTTACTCAACAACAAGACTATCTCACGTCAATAGATAATACTGAGAGAACTTCTAGGCAGTACCCAAGCAAAACTAAGAACACTCACCAAACACAACCCCCCTCCCATCCTAGTCGCGAATTCCCCATTCCTTTGCCCGGACAACTCCGCTTCCCGCTTCATCAAACCACCAAGCAGACAGCCTCGCCAAACACTACGCTGAATAATCTCCCGTAACACACGAACATCTCCCCAATTAATAGGTTACAAAGAATGGAATCTCAATGCAATTAATATATGCGCTCTGTAAAGAAATACACAAAGCCGTTCAACCTACTTATATTACAAACTAGCTATATAACGATTTAGGGATAACTCAGAACCAAAATCAAACAATACGTTCGCTTAAATACAATTCACACTCCAGCGAACAGCCAGTATTGCCGAGACCTTCACAAAGTCGCTCAGACTCTTAACAATCCTGAGAACAGCCGGCATAACGTCTAAAAACGGAATAAGAGAACAACTATATTCGTTGGCATGAAATTCAGTCGCCGTCATAAAAGCAGAAATTTACTATCTAAACAGCAAACAACCTCCAGTGCGAAAATAGCTCAATCTATATACCCCAATCATGAGCAGAACAAAGGCATTCTCATTCGCATCCTCAGAAGAACCATGAAACACTATCAATGACGCCCCAATATCGCCCCTATACTCCTCTCCACTCGCTCCTGCTCCGTCGACCGTCTTTCGTCCCTTTCAGCTACATGATAGGCAACTGTGGAAAGCAATTGGAAATAAACTGCTTAAAAAAAATATCCACCCAACTCTATCTCAGCCATCTTGAAAATAGCTCACCCCTTCCAGAATTCCAACCATGAGATTTAATCTACGGCAACATCATCAGCGAACAACAGCCTGTGAGCTCACAGTGCAGTCGTCCGGAGCTCCCTTCAGGCACCACATTCGGGCGAAACATCGCTGCCACCACATGGGCAATTCAAGTAATGTTGCAGGTGACACTTGATCGATTCCATATGTAGTGCGCGGTTTGATGGGTGCTCACACAAGCAAAACCGGATCCTAACTACATGTCATTTGCGGATCATGAGGAAAATGTCAATTAAGGAGGCATAGCCATCGACATGACAAAGGCTCTTGAGACACTTGTTATGCCCTCTCTCTTAAGGGCTCAAACTAAGTAGATCTTTGCAAGTGTGTCCCCCCTAAAGGATCATACTGACAAAAATCTAGACAGAATACTCACATCTCTATATCTAAATGGGTCTAGGCTTGTCATGTCTCTTCCTTCAGTAGGAGGACCCTAGATACTGATGATTGAATGAAGAAGTACTTTGTGAAACTGTGAATAAAAACACAAGACGCTCTCTCACTACTATCCCATTATAACTGACGAAAGAGCGGCATACTCACAGAGGCGCCTATTCTTCGTCTCTCATCATTCGTTCTCAGTAGTCTCTCGAGATCTCTGTATGTACCAAAATGCATGACTCGCCTCCACCCTCAGCCAAAGAACAACAATATAATATAAAGAAAGACAGAAGGACCAAAATATATCTATACCCTGTATATACGAGGCCCAAAACAAGCGGTACCTATAGCACCACTACTTAGGGACGAATATAGTTACTCTCGAGTGTTAACCTCGGACAAGCATCCTCATATGCTGGCTCGATTTAGGATATGTTGACAAATAAGTGCGTTGTCAGAGCATGACAGCCACCTGCACAAAACGATAGTAGTAGGATGTGCTGGCAAGACTACCTCCTCCAGTACTGTAGTGCATAGAAAATTATCGTATGCTCTACTACGCACCACCATAAGTGATTGCTGACAGCTTCCCCCTCACACTATCCTTTCATAATTACTCCTGCCCTACACCACAAGTACGCCAACCCGACTCTCATTCCCACCCAAATAGTCGATACTTAGAACAAGTAGCAAGAACAAGCTCCTCTCTCCACCCCGTAAAGGTGCATTTATAATCACCGCAACAAAACTTATTAGGACTGCTCTTAATGTCTACGAATCCACCGCAGACACGTTACATGCGACTTAATCTGCCCCACCAGGATCATACTGACAACTTACCTTTCTTATCCCACTCAATCCCACTCGACTACGAAGCTCAATTGTTGAAAACACCCTTTCGCAGATACGTCTCTCACCGAACTGACAAACTTCTCAGTGATATATCGAGATGAGGTAAACACACCGCTCTACCCAGTCAAACACAAACAACATCCTTCAGAAGCTAATATACTTACTATGCTGCCACCCAGCTTTGCGATACTTCATCAAAGATACCATTCATATCTATTCTTCTGACAATACTCGTGAACTTAGAGAGATATGTGTATAAGAACTTTGCAATGAGATTACACCACAAAACATGCCTCTATTATGAATAATCACTGGTAGAGTGCTACTTTATAACAACCCCCATCGACAGCACCTTTACATTGCAACGAGACCACACCACTCCTTTCCCATCCCTACTCATTCAAACTTTGAAAATGAGCGGTGGGTAGGGATCACAATTTTTCCAGAAAACCAATGCATACGCAACCCATCCATGCCACAAACATACTCGTCAGCAAGTCCCCGACCCCGGACCAGAGAACTAAAAAATCTTCTCCCCGCGCTATTCCTTCACCCATAGCGCAAATCTGGTCGTTATTTTTATAAATGAACATTTTCGTACAACAACTATTCTTCCTGCAACACTCGCGCTCAATAAATAAGAATTTTAAGAGTACTTGGGCTGTTTGCCATGGCACACGAGTAAGTGTGCTATACCGGAACTGACGGAGCAGATAATCTAAACATTCAGGATAAGTGAGACTGTACTCGTACCCTATTACTCTATCTAGCGATGAATTTGACTTAAACAGCCCATCCCAGTGATTTCATGCTTCTCCCGACAAGAAGAATCCCTGTCCAGAAGGTAAAACCTAACTTAACCGTGACGCCCTTTGTTAAGACCAGCAGGATTTAGGCCCACCCAAAATCTTGATGCAATATTAATCAGAATTTAGTCTAAACTTGTACAACGTTGATAGTCACCGCTCCATCTATGTTCTAGATGTGCTATTATCGCAGGAACATATAATGGAGAGACATTTTCCTCTGGAGAGTGCCCCCGCCTCGAACGCCCCGTACCACTTTCGCTGTAAAACTTCATTTTCTGGACCTGTGAAACCGCCAAGAGAGTCGTGGTGGTCAAGCTGTATCATAGAGCGATGGCGCTCTAATGAAGGATGGTAAGGCGTTCGAAGAAGAGTAAATGTGATAGATATGAATATATTGAGAAATTGCTGAGTAGCTCTAGTATGTAAGTTAATTATTAGTAATGCTGTAGAACACTGTAACATAGTTCCTGAGATTAACATATTTTGTGCATAAAATTTGGTTGACAGAGGAACATGATAGCTATATAGAGAGGCTCCGTAGTCTGCTCGCCATAGAGTATCTTAGTTATTACTAGCCGCCTAAACCAACGAACAGCCCTATATAATTTATAGACTTTTAATTTCATCTCTGACTATTATGTAATACTAATTAATAATTTAATTTTAGTAAGTAAATAATAATGAAAGATAACTAGACTAAGTAGTCTGCGAAGATGCAGAAATGTTTTATTTATATGTATATAATAGTTATATATAATATTTATATTATTAATTAATACATTTTTTAATATGATATTGTTATATGAGCATATTTAGATAATGGGCAAGGCAATTAGCAAAATAGAATGAAGGAAAATGGCATACAAAGAAAGAAATTGTCATTTATAATATATATATTATTAAATAAATATGGTAAAATTAGTAATTATATTTTATAAAATATTAAAAACTTATTAAACCCCCACGATATTTACAGCTACACTCCATTTCAATCCCCAGTTCCGAGCTTTTTGAGCATTCCGCAGCACCATTTCAGGCTAGAGACCCGTGTTCTAAAATTCTTATTGAGCCACCCAACCACCCAGCACCACACATACATGCAAACCACTACAACCCAACCCCAAAATGAATCTACAAATCATCAGTCACGAAACAGGACAAAAATAAAGTAATAGGAGACTAGTTTTACCGGAATAAAAAATAACAAAACCTTATTAAAAAATTAATCGTTAAAATGTAACAAATGTTTTTTGAATCTCAAATGGCGCTTAACTTCGACGTGGAGAGCACGAACGTGCATTTTGTTTTTTTTTTTTGAAACTAAAGATACCCTTCGGTTTAAACAAGGAAACACAAGATAGAGTGCTGAGTTTCCGGCCTTTGCGGGGAAGGACAGGGACTTCGTCCCTGCTGCCCCTTACGTCTCGGCCACCCCCTAAAAAGGATTGATAAAAAGAAAAAGTAAGTTTTTTCTCCAAATCAGCTTTCAATGGTATTTGGCAACTTTTGCCGTCGAGACTACTGCAGGGATTCAAGGTCAATCAGAGCGTGCACTATTTCAGCTCTATGATATTACTAATATATAAAGCGTACCTTTGAGAAATCATTAGAAATTACAAATATTTTCTCTTTGTTTCTCCGATGTAAATTTACATTTGCTGCAAATCAAAAATGCTTATTCTATTTTCCTGTAGATGTTATAGTTTTTCTAGTTACATGCCTGAACTTTTATCCCCTCTGACATATAGCTTATATTATATATATTATTATAATATATATATATACTTATTATACTATTTATATATTATATATATATATTAATTTTATTCTATATATATTATTAATACTAATATATCAATTCCCGCTGAATGGAAGGTAAAATCCTCTTTACTTCACATGTAATATAAATAGGGTTGCTTGACCTGTCATGTGCAATTATGGAATGAGAAACTCGGCGACTTTAATGCCAGCTACGCTTAAACTTTCTTTTTATGGCGACGTGAATAGTCCTAGGATAGCGCCGCTACTCTAATTTCGACGCGAGCAGAGAATCCGTGCTTCGAAGTCCGGCTGAATGGAGAGTTACCGGCGCGCCTTACTTCCACTTAGGCTAACCACGTTCCCCAAAATTTCAAGCGGAGGTTGTAAGCCCTCTCATTCCGAGTCTGGGATTACTTCTATTTATTATGATTATTAATATAAATAATAGAAGATTATGATATTATATAGATAATAGTATCTTGTATTGATAATTGATATATATATTATTATAATACTATATAACATATAATAATTAATATTGGATATGTTAACGATTATGTGATATGTAAGATCGAGCTCTAATATATACTGATATACGTCGGTAGGGTACTGCATTCCTGACCCTAGACGTTCATGCATTATTCCACGTACTCGCAAAGCACGGCACACCAAAAGCCGTATTTAAATAATAATATATATTAAATATTTATTATGATATATATTCAGATTAGCCTAGCATAATTTATTCACTTACAATGTGATATAAATATTATTTATAGTAGATAGTATAATCTAAACAAATAATAGATATGTGCACTGCGGCATTACCTATATGTGCCGCTTCATGACTCACAATAACGAGACTTGGTTTATATTATTATACTATTTATGTCAATATGTACTCATACTATAATTAAAATCTTACAATATTTACCATTATAACTGTTCTCAATATTGGTGTTATAAATATAAAGAGCAATTTTCATATTTAGTAATTTATTACATTCAATAAGAATACAGCACCAAAATGAAAAAACTTGAATTAAGGAAAGAAAAGTTCACCTACCTACTGTAACTCTTCAAGATATTGTAGGTATCTTCACCTTCCAACCAATATCTTGTATAAACGAAACAATAAACAAAATGCAGAGGCGATGACTAAACTAAACCCAATATAGTACAATGAATAGAACGATTTTAAAGGGAATATTTAAGAGTCTGTTAGGGACGGGTATTAATGCGTAATGATGATTACGTAAGTAAGTCAGATCTATAAATGGATATGGAATACTTGAACTAATTATATTAAGTCTTCAAAAATATTGAATCAAAGAAAAAATTCAAACCCGATAACAAGAGGCAGATGAATTTAAAAAGGAGATTGGCAAAATCCTGTAATTAGAAACAGAAGAAACTTGAACTGAAAAAAAAAATGAGTCAGCGAATGCTCATACAAATACGATTATAATATGATCAAAGAAGAGATGCCACACTAAAATTGAGGAAGATATTAGTGTTAAGTGCAAAAAGGCAAGTTAGAAATATCTCAGAAAATCTTCAAATAGGACATGGAGCAAAGCGTCATGAATTTGTGCAACGTTCACGGCCTTTAAACTAATACCACTTTGTTGAACCCACCAAAATACACAGTTTTTAATTCTGTGACAATATTTGTAATATAAACTACGTAATGAATTAATGATACATTGAGAAACTTAAGTCCATCAAAAAAACATATATCTTTGAAGCTCTAAAAGTGATTACAAACCAAATGATAAATATGCAGACCATAATTAGTGCATTACCAGACGTAGGAAATACCGCAACAGGACCGATACACTACTGAAAGCCGCCATCTATCAAGTAGTGATGAGGGGATGGATAGAAGAGTAATATATGATTGAACTCTATAATGTTAATTATACTATATATACTTTACAAATCTTCACCCGAACTACTCGACCTAAGTATTATATTAATCTGATATATCTAATATATAATATAATATCATTTTGGATAAACATATTAAGTAGAGAACTCATTAAGCTAATACTTAACCATTTTGGTCAGTTACTTTCACTAACACACTTAGTAATATAATAATTATCATAGAATATATATTAATGATCCTAATTCCACCAGTCTTGAGCAGGAGTCGATTATAACCTATTGAAAATTTTGAGAAAAAGTTTGGAAGATCTGCTAAAAGAAGAAAATATTATTAATGATTCTGTTAAATTACTTTCCGAAGAGGACGATTCAAAGAGATTTAGTTCGAGCAGCATAAGCAGTTTGAAACGCCTCTGGGAGAATAAAGAAGAAGAGAAATTAGGAGCAAAGCAAGATCAGAGTCCTTTAACTACTCAGACAAGTCCCAAATATGGCTCAAATACTTTACTCAGAAAGTTAACAACTCCTAAAGGAATAAAGGGAGACACAGATACTTTAAAAGACGGACATATCACTGCAGAGAAGAGCCCTGAAGAAGATAAGTCTTGTAATGAAAGAGGTACAAGATCAGAAAAGCGTGCATGGCCTCCAACCTCACCGTCAGATGTAGACATACTTAATTGTCGAGCAGTAAAAGGAAAGCTCAGTTAAAGGAAATAACACAAAATAGAAGTCGGCAAATAAAAAAACAAACCACCAAATACTCTTAAAATAACAATCTCAACACAATTCACTTCGAAAACAAAAATAAAAGAGAGAAGAAAGAGAAGAAGAAAAAGCTGCTTATAAAATGCTCACTATACCAAAGTTGATAGTAAAAGGCCATCTAACCAGAGAGTAATTTGTTCTTTTAGGTAGCTCAAATGATGTTATGGAAGAAGGAGACTAAATAATTGAGTTCGAGAATCTTAATACCGTTCATAAGTGAACGAGTTATTAAGTTATCTCGGTACTTTAAAACTCCGACCGTCCGCTCTCTCTCTATCCATTAAAGAAACCTTGTCTAACACTTCTGTATACCTCCCTACATTCAAATTACCTCAACTTCGTGTGCTTCATTTTGCACCTTTGCAGTCGTAAACGAGTACACAAATAGGCTTGCAACGCATGTGGTCCCATAGGACGAATATACGTCGACTGTCTTTGCTTGTAACGCTTAAATAACTCTTTACTAGGCATAAACCTTAGCCTTTTTTATCTTAGCTTTCCTTTCTCAGCTTTATCTTATCTATTATACTATCTTTAAACCCTTTTATTGTAGTTTATTACTATAAAGTATAAACTGATCTGTAATTTTTTTATATTCTATATGACCTGTCACCAAGGTAGTACTAACAGTATCAGCAAAGATAAACTTGATACGGTCGTACATTCCACGTACACCTAGCTTATACCCAGTCACTTTAGAACTCTCTTATTAGCCACACATCGATACCTTAATTAGTATCCTATCGTCTGTTTCATTGCGGCGTCGCCGCCACAGAGAACTCAAAGGAAAGACAGAACACGTGTCGTGTCACCTTCGCTGTGTCCTGTTTGCTGGGTTTTACAGCCCAGGGGACGTCGCCACGCGGATCGCACTTACACCTTCTCTTGCGACTGATTACTGTTGTAGCAAGACACTCGACACATATACTAACGGCAAGACCGTAGCTCAGCACCCAATAGAAACTCTTAAATAATTTACAACCACGACGTATCCGTTGGTCCCTCCCCCCCAGCCACAGCACCAACAGTAAGCTTCATACGAATTAAAAGTAACACTACTTACCCGAACGATAATAGACAGTAATAACGTCATAGCGTAACAAAAAAGACTCCAAAAATGTATGATGTGAGCACTCTTAAAGGCTAAAATAATAATGACTAACGGAGAACAAAGCCAAAAGAGCGACCAAACCGTTCTGCCATAACGAATTTCGATCGAAGCACACAGCCTGTTTAAATCTAAACTTCACTCCACCAGTAATTTGTAGAATTTATCTTCACTATTATCTGCTAGCTCATACATCTATTCGTTCTTGACATCATATAGCTTAGTATTCCTTTACATTATAAATATATTAATGACTTAATAATTGAACGTAAAACACCAAATACAAATTCTGTGTTATACACTATTATAAATGCACCCATTCCGGTTTATCTGTCTGATAGTCCATAAGAGTTTATCAAACTTAGGCAAGAAAAGTGTCTCGGGTTCTAGGCTCTACTTTTTGTCTTAAATTAAGTCTACTCTTTATCTATCTGATCAGATCATTATCATATCTATCTAATCTACTCTATTAATTACTCTATAAATAGCTACTTGTTCATACTGTACTATATATGTTATATTATATCATAATCATATATTATGTTAGAAAAAGTCATATTATACTCATATATATCTATTTTCATATTATCATATTATATACTGTAATTTAAATTATCGTCACCCTAGGGGGGGTGGGGGGAGTTATTTCTTATATAATATTTATGTGATTTATTATATATTATATTATTATATTATTCAATCGTGGTGTCCTCACCCCACCCTCCCCGTCCCCACCCCCCCTTCCGCTCCGCCGGGGAAAAAAGGCCGAATCAAACCGTATTCCGAAGTGGGAAGGGAAACGGAATGCAAATTAAATAATAAGAATAAATAAAGATAATAAACAATATATTTTCTAACATTTTTATTTTCACTTATTTTCTTTGATTTCTTCATTGATTCATTCTAATATACATATGCTATTCTTTTTACTTCATTAAGAAAAATGTATTTGCCGAAGGAAAATAGGATATTTCGATAAAAAACAGTATGCCTCTAGTTCTGCTACATAAAGCAATAATGTTTAATAATTACTAACCTGCTTACTTTTCGTTCTCTTTCGTTTTTCTCCTGTTTTCGTTCAGTCTATTAATAATTAATGGAGGAATTTCAATATGAATTGTTTTCTTATAGATCTACGTGTTGTCCTTTTATAGTTTCATTTTTCTTCCCCTCTTCTTCTGTGACGGGGCCCCCTTCCCCCTACCCCCTACCCTCCCCCTCTATCTCCTCCCCCCCCCCCCTACCCCCCCCCCCTCCCCCTACCCGACAAAATAGATAACCAAATCAAGGGGTGGGGAAGCTCACCCTCCCATATAATTCTATTATTATATATCTATTTCTATATTTCAGAAATATATTATCATATATAATATATATATTAATATATAATATTATAATATATATTATATATATTATAATTATATATTTATATAATATAGTTATATTTAATGCTGAGTTACGGTTATATTATATATGTATGAGGATTATCTATAAAATTATTATAATATCAGTGGCGGACTGCAGCTAAAGCGTTGTGGTACTAACTCGGGGGATCTCTCTCTCTTCTCATGTTCAAGTGCGTCGTGCTCTCGTGTGTGTCTCTCGTCGTCTTCTGTTCGGGGAAAAAATAAAAAATAAAAAATAATAATAAATTTTTATTTTTTATTTATATAAATATAAAAAAAAAAAAAAAAAATACTTTATTTTTTTTTTATCTGGGTAGTGTTATAATAATATTAAATATATTTTTCTTCATATATATAATAATATAAAATATATAATGATTATTAATTATTATAATATTAAAATAATATAACATAAAAAAATATATATCTATTATAACATACTTTACGTTTAATAAAACACTACCTCCCCCCCCCTACTACTACACCAAATATAATAATATATAATAATAATAATATAATATATATATATTATACATTATATAATAGTGTAATATATATATATTAATATATTATAGTAGTACATCACTATATATATACTATTTATATGTAATTATATATATATATATATAATATAATTATATTTATATATAGTATATATTACATAATTAGTAATATATAAATTATATATTTTCTAGTAATAATTTATCTATATATATTATTACTATTTAATTATATATATGAGATTATAAATAAATATTAATATAATTTTTATATTTGATTCGCTATTATCACAGGTGTGAAATATAAATATATTATAAAATATAATAAAAATTAATAATAATAAATTAAAATAACATATATAATTAAATATACATTGAGTTAGAAAGGGAGCGGAGTTAATTAGATGTGTTTTTTTATGTGGGAGCCATATAGCTTATTGTTATCTGGATGATGCTAACTTAATTCTTAATAATATTCAAGCTACTGGGTCTTTTGTGTAGAGGTTTGGGGTTGCGTGTTTGGTGATTTAAGAAGTTTAGTTAAGAATATAAGGGATTACTTGATTTAAGAGAATTTATAAAATATAAGAGATTGCTTGATTTAAATAAGAATTTGTTGAAAACTATCAGTATTGACATTTGAAAGTATGGATTAAAAGCATCTAGTATTGTAAAATAGATGTTTGGAATCATAATTCTAACTAATATGTATTACGCCAGGTGGTCTTATTGGAGCACGGAGATTAGTCTATTATTATAATTGTGTTAAAGCGAAAAAATAAAATTATTTTTTTTTTTTTGGTTTTGTGTTTTATATTTTTTTAGCTTGTTGCTTTTATTCTGTCTCCCTTTTAATTAAAAATGTAATGCCTTTGGTGGGGGATTTTTTTTTTTTTTTAATGTAATTTATATTTTATGTTTAATATTTATTTATATTGTACAACTTTAGGATAAAAAATAGGAGTATTATGGGCGGTCGGGTGAGAGCTTATTGTAATTATTTTCATAATTATTTAGTTTTAATGTCAACTGTTGCTGAGCTTACTGTGCAAGCTACGCCACGCGCTGCAGGAGTCGCTCCCTGCCATTACTCACCCGCTATATCCTATAATATCCTATTCTTAGTATATTTATAAATATGTAGAGACATTATCTTTTCTGTACTATTATTATACTATCAATTTTATTTATGTATTATACATGTAAATAATATATATATATATCATATTTAGATTGTGCATACAGTAGAAATTTTGCGAAGTATGTGATCAGGAGTAAGTCGCTATAGGATCGTACTCAACCTTCAGAACGCGTAGTAGATGACTCACTAAATATATATTATATATTCATTATAATATATGCTATATATATCATACTATAATAATGTAAGAAAGAATAATATAAACAATAATAAATTAAATACTAATAAATAAAAATAATATTAATTTATAAAATATTATATAAAAAAATAATCAATAATAATATTATTACAATAATAAGAATACTATATAAATAAAAGAAATCAATAATATTATATAGAGTAAAACAAAGATCAGACCAATACCTATGAGATGAGCAAAAAACACAGAGGAGCCTATAAACCTACGCTTGAAAAACTTTTTGGGAAACAGCGAGTGGTTAGCCTTAAGTGGCTAGGGCCAGGCTACATACTCAATCAGCTGGATTAAAACGAAAAGCAATAAAGGGAGAGGAACTTAATCTTAGAAACCCGATCGTTGGTATCGGGCGCCTTGACCACTAGGCATCCAGACGTCCAAAAATGAACGTTCAAGGCGCTAGCTTTTAAAGCTCGCCGGTTTTCTCATTTCCATAATTTGCTGACACTCAAAGAGCACCCCATTTTAGCCCCCAATTGAGGAGTCAAAGGAGAGTTTTACTCTCCATCAGCGGGGTATAGGTACATATGTAGTATGGATGGGTGAGTGGGTTGGGGTGGGGTTTAATATATTGATGAAAGGGGATTATTTATTATTATTATATATTATATGATATAATATATAATATCATAAAATATATAATATAAATAATTTACTAATATATAGACTATAATAATATATAATATGTATATGTACAGCATCGCGAAAAGTTCAGGCATGTAATAGAAAACTATAACATCTTCTACAGGAAAAAAAATAAACAATTTTTTGATATATATCTCAGCAAGTTAATTTCATATCGGGTAAACAGAAAAAATATTTTTATTCTTAATTATTTTTATTCATAACTCCGTGTAAATGATTGAGGTAGAAATACTGACTAGACTTGAAGGTAGTGCGGACGCGCTCTGATTTGACGCGCTTGAACCGGTAGCTTAGTCTCGCGAGAGCGAAAAGTTACAAATACCATTTTTTTACGCTTTGGGAAATATATATTATTTTCTTTATTTAATAGTATCAATTATTTGATTCGAGCCGACAGGGACAGAAGGGGACGAAGTCCCCACTCTTTCGTTCCCGCAGGCCGAGAACCCAGACTCTATCCACATCGTTCTGTTTACCGAGGGTATTCGTTAGTTTTTAAAAAAAAAAAATTCACATTTGGAACCTTTCCGTCTCACTCTCTGATAAAGGAAATCTTTTGAATCTCAAAAAAAACTATATTTTTCTCAACATTTTTAACAATTTTAATTTTTTAAAAGCTATGTTTGTTATTTTTTTTTATTTACCTGAGGGTAAAATGTCTCCTGATTAATAAAATGATATTATTTTTCGCAAAAAAAAAACTGTACCTGTTATATAGTATAAATTTTTATTAACATGCCTAGACTATAAACTATTACGGACGAAAAAAAAAAAACAAGAATGTGTAAAAAATCCCGCATATTTATGTTGTTATATTTTATAGCTTTATTATATATGTATTCTTATTTATTATATAAAATCTATATTATTATATAATATATATTATATATATAGTATATATAATATATTATATATATTCTATATATGTATATAGGGGGTAGATGATAGGTAGGGAGGTGATGTCGTGTGCTGCGTCCCCGCTGTGTCGTGCTCGCTGTGAATGAATTGTGTGTTGTGTGTGTGTGTGCGTGTGTGTTGCATGTGGTGTGTGTGTGTGTGATTGTGTGTTGTGTGTTGTGTGTGTGTGTGTTGTGAATGTATGGTGTGGCTTGTTGTGGTGAGTGGGGTGTTTGGCTCAGTTTACGGAACGATTTACAGAACATCTGCTCTCCTGAAAGCTCCGAAGAATTGGTTGAGTTTGCGAGCTCTCAAATGCTCGAACTGAATTGTGAATTGAGTGTAGGTGGAGGAGTAGAATTAGAGTTCTAATATACGTCTTGAGGGAATTGAAGACAATATTCGAATAATATATAATGGTTTATTCCCCCCCCCTCAATAATATTAATCATAATTATCTTATTGGTGAGGTTAGGTAGATATGGTATAGGGTAGGGTTATTTATGTAATATCTATATATATTATATATATAATATATATATATTATATATTATATATATTATTATATATAGTATCTATACATATTATATAGTATGGTTATACCTTTAATATATATTGGGGTATTATATATATTTATATATATTTAAATTTAATAATAGCGTAGGGTAGGTAGTAGGGGGGAGGCCTTTATAATTATATATATACCCCTATTTCCAGTAGATAATAATTAAAATAAACATAAAAATAATTGGTGGGTGGTATCTAGTAATATTATTTATATTTATATTTCGTCCTTACCAATATATTAAATATACTAATATATATAAAAAAGATATAAAAGAATTTATTTTATAATTTATAATTTACTTAATATATAATATTACATATTATCTTATATATATATATATATATATATTTATTTCATTGGAAATAAGGTAGTTTATTATTTTTTATATATACTAAGGTGTGATTACACTCTTACTAAATTTTATCTTTATTTTTTATTATATATAATATTATATATTATTACACCGGTTTTGGAGGATAATTAATGTTATACTATTAGATGGAACAATGTCAAAATCTAATCCTGTTAGTTTGTCAAAATTATGCTTATGTTTCTTGTTGCTGTTGCTGTTGCTGTTGCTGTTGTCTGTAGCTTGGTAGACTTTTCTAATTCTCTAAGCCTTGTTATTACATGAATAGAGCAATAATTACTTTGATCAAGGTTGTACTATAAAATCCATGGCATTTGTATTAACGTTGAAAAATTTATATCTAGATTTTCAATAGATGAGCCTTTTAAACAGACGGTATGAGTTAGTGGAAAGAGATATGTGAGGGGGATACATTTATTTATATTTATTTATTAATTATTGTGATATTTTTTTTTATATTTTTTATATATATACTATATCTATACTACATATAATATGGTCTTTACAACGAAAATTATTAAATACTCTATATTATATTATATATTATAATATATATATATATATAAGGGTAGTCTTATTTTATAATTATTTTATACACCCCCCCCTTACTACCTCGGTATATATAGATATAATAACTAATAGTATATAATATAATAATACTACTCATAATATATAACATAATATAATCTATAATATATATATATATATATTATAATATAATTTTATAGTATATACTTTATTATATATATAAAATAATAATATATAAAAATAAATATAATATAAGTATATATATTTATAATAGGTTTATTATTTCGTGGGAAATAATTATTTATTCTTATTGGTAGAGTAGTATTTTAATTGGGTATCTATTGAAGATTTTTAGTATTAAAAAATTTAAAATAGTTGTTTTAAGAAAAATATTCCCAATAAGATAATTTTAAAATAATATAATAAATAGGGCCTCCATATACTATATATATACTATAAGTTATATTATTATTAATGGATATTATAATATATATATTATTCACTCAACTTTCTTAATCCATCAGAACGAGGATGATGAAAAGCTCCTATCTCAGCTGAGCTTCGGTAGCTTAAACTCCTCCATCTTGTCGGATGCAAAGAAAACCGCAGCAGCTCTAACTCAGCTACCTCAGTTCCTCTTTAGTCCAAGCATTGTTGGGGGGGCGCGTAGATGAGTGTTGAAGCTCGGAGGGATGACTGGTGTGTCTCGAGGCTGCTGTCGACCAGTTGGGTGATGAGCTTGGCAGATTCGGGCGTGAGGGCTCCGGGCGTTGGCTGGCGCTGATGGATGGATTCAATTTTACTCTTTCCTACGTTTCACTTTCAACCCCTCCTCAGAGGACAGCATCCTGGGTCAATGCCCCTGCTATCCGAGATCTCTCAGAGCTAGAGCTTACATTCGACACACGCAGAACCAATCGATGCGGGATAGCGAGATGATTATGCGAGGGCCCCTGCCCTTCTCTGTCCAGAGTCTCCGTCGATTGTACACCGGTCTCCCTGGGCGAAGAGCGGCAGCTTGGCTAATTCTTTGTATAGCCCAGTGCATTAGCAGAATTAAGATAGCAACGAGAGAGCAGTAGACGATGTGTGTCGGTGCCGTCTCGCCGCTAATTAATATTAGTCAGTTTCATTGTTTGCAGTGGTGTTTCTTTTTTTGGTTATTTTTGCTTCACTATTGTCAAAAATACTTTTGATTCAATCTATTTATGGTTCTTTATCTCATACTCCAACATCCATTAATTCACTTAATCACTTTGTCACTATGAGCCTTTCCCTTTAACCCTTATCATACTTGTTTGTCATATAAAATCTATAATTAAAATTTATTCTTATCTTTTCATTTTCCTCTCATTTGTTTTCATGTGTATATATACCCTCTCTGCCCCCCACCACCCTCCCACTACTACCCTCTTCTCTCTAGTGCATGGGCGACGCAGTCTCTCTCTTATTTTCAATACCAACTAAATTACCAGGCCATATAATACTTCCCGATATAAAACTCAATAACTAACTTCCCCTATAGTTCTATCTCAGTTTCCCTTTCTCTGCCTTTGGCGGCTTAGTTATATAAGGGTTATCTATACTGCTCTACCTCCATGACTAAACTGTATACTATTATCACCCTCCATAAACGTCTTTGTTACACAATTTTCAAATCCATTCAATCACGACTGGCCTCCCTCTTGTACCATGTTGACAGTATTCTCTTTATCTGCAGATTTGTCAGTTCTTCAACTTTCTCACGTTACCAGTGCCTCTCCTTATTAATTTCTCATCCCAAAATATCCTGTTCTTTTTTGCCTCATCCAACCACCATATTCACTGTCACCTCTACATTACTGCAATGTTGTGCAGATTTTCGAAGTGTTCCCACCACACTCTTCTCACATCCATTTCATCAGCTGCGAAAGCACCATCCCTTATTCATTTATTCTAGGCAGATTCCCCTCATCTTTTTCTGATATCCTTTCGCGGCTGTTCTCCGCAGAAAGTTGTGCGTATTCCTTTTTAAAGTCACACTAATTAGTCTTCACAAACTGTTCATTTACCACATTTTCTTCCTACTTATGCAACTATGTGTAGTTTTCTTTTTTTTACACCTTATACATAATTGCAACCTATTTGCTGTGTGGGACCTCATCATGGTTGCTATTTAGCGCCAGTTCAACAGCGCCTCTTTTTACTTTTAACTGCTTTCACCTCTTCATTCCGCCACTCGCGTTTTGAGGATTACTTACTTGCCAACATTTGCCGTTCAAATAGCTTCTCTGGTGCAACTACTAGGAGCGCAGAGGCTTTCTTCTATTTTGTTTGTCTCTCAGGTTTTTTTATTTCTCAGTTATCTCTTGCTTCTACAATTGATTTGATTTATTTGCAAGTGTTCTTAAGATAGTTTTTTTTTATTACCTGTTCACTTAAAACTTCTTCACTCTTAATTTTTCCACTCGGAACCTTCCATAACCTACTTTCTATTCCACACCAAAGATTGCGTCTCGCGGAGCCCCAGCCCAGCCAGCCACCAAGGCACCCAGCACCCACCTCATAATTATTTACATATCTTTCTAAGGGGCGGGTTCGAAATATTATCGATATTCCCTCATCCTTTTTCATCAAACGGGGAGGGTCGAGGGTGAATACTGTGTCACTTCGATACTATCTCTACTCACACCAACTCTTCTATACTATAGAATACTTTTGTGTTTGTAGAAAGTATTATTTAACTAAATACGTCTTTTCTCACAAAAATCAATCACCCTCCTATACAGGGTTGGTAAACAACCAGAGGGTATGACCAAAAAAAAACAGCCGTGTTTTTTTTTGTTTTTTGGGGGGTTTTTTTGGCTTTTTTTTTTTTTTTTTAATGGCTTTTTAAAAATTTTATTGTTGAGGAAAAAAAAAATGATCATATTGAATTTTGTTGGTTTGTAATGTCATTGTCGGATTATTTGACAAATTATTAATTAAATCATTTATATTCCCATTAAACATATAATTGGTATGATATCTGTGCTATTTTCCTCTGATGCCATGCACTAACAAGGCCTACTTGGTGAACTTGGGAAAGGTAAATGGTATTTGCTATTGTTACAGATTATGATAGTAATGGCATGACGCACGACCACTTAGTTAATTTAATGTTAAGTGAACTTATATTATCTTTTACTCACTAATTAGATAAAATATACCTCATAATACACTAATTCCTTGAGTCTTGTGCATATCTTTATTCTTTTACCTTTGGTCTTCAAACTCCAGTTATGGAAGAGGGTAGGAGGGTGATTGAGGGCTCTTAATATATATTATATTAATAATAATATATAATTATATATAGTGCGTAGGGTATATAGGTATGGTTAGGGTATATGATATAGTGTATCATATGATATTATTATAGTATATATACAGGGGGGTATATATATGAGATAGTATATATGATAGGTTAGGCTTATTAATATGGTATTGTTTTTTTGGCAATTTATTTACTTAATTATTATTTTTTATTTTATTTATGTGAGTCTTTAATATATATTACTTTATATATGGTAGGGGGATTAATCTATTTATATACTTTATTTATATATAATATATAAAAAGTATATATATGTAGTATAGTATAGAATATTAAAAATTTTGGGTAGGGTGATAAAAAAATAAATTATTGTG
>JABUQX010094666.1:0-19106 GCA_015478945.1 Trachelipus rathkii | reverse complement strand
CAGATGATAGAAATTGGCACCTCAATAAGGAATAATGATGGATGTATAAAGATTTAAAAAGATAAGGAGCTGTAATCGGTGATGGGATGAGCAGGTGCATTTCTGTTTCCTTCATTTTTGCTTTTCCTGCAGTAATTTGTTTTACTATCTGAAAGCTGAATTTCCTCATAAAATCCATGGTTCGATGTTGCTTATTCTCTGGCCATTCAGGCTAGAGACAGTGCCTAACGGGTGTGGAAAAAATTCTCATTCTCCTATCACTCTCGCTAATTTTCATTCAGCTAGAAATAGTTGCAGGGATACTCTTCGACAGGCAAAGCGGGCTCATCAAAGGAAAGTCGCTAACCTCCTTGGTTCTCCCTCTGACAAATTCATCTGCAACGCTTCTGTAAATCTGCCTTTCCTCACTCTTATTCGATCCTGATCATTGTGTGGTACTGAATTCTCCGGCTGAAGAACTATTTCTTGGCCTCTCGTTCAACTATGGTATATATTACCAATACTAGCACTTTCCTTCCCTCAGTGTTGGAAGCTCCATATTCATTCTGTTCTAAGAGAAGGTGGACGCCTCACAGCTCCTTCTAAATGTCGTCCTGGCTCTCACTTGTATTCTATCTAAAGATGTTTGAAACCCTTCTTAACTCACTTCGTAGATCATCTGAAACTCACACTCCGATCGCCAGTATGGCTCTCGTTGCACGAGGTCTACTGGCGATATATCCTAACCGATTTATGGTTTTTCGCTCTTAAGAACTACGGGGAGACTTGGGTGGTGGCGGCTTTACATATACAAAGCATTTGACCGAGTATGGCACGCGTCACTGTCTCCAAGCTCCCCTCCCTTTGGGACACTCCTTCTCTTTGCTTATATCGCTTTTCTTTCAAATCGCTCAATATCGGCTGTTACTGATGGGGCGACTTCTTCTTCTTTTCTGTCAATAGTGGTGTTCTCAGGGTTCTCTGTCTTACTCCTACTTTATTCCTACTTTTCATTAATGATCTTCTCTTGCACCTCTAACTCTATCCACTCGTATTCCGATGACTCGACCCCTCACATTCTTTAACTCATATCCATTCTACTCTCCCACTTTTGCTTCTAGAATTGCTCTCATTAACTAATCTTTCCGATTTTATCCTCGCTGATGGATAGAAATAACTTTGTGAAATTCAATTCTTTATAAGCCCAACTTTTACAAATCTCCTTCTCCAAAATACCTTCCTAACTTTCCTGTCTCTTTCAACAGTTCTGTCGTCTCTCCTGTTGACAATATAAGCATCATTAGCCTTAACATGAACAAAAAATGTCTTGGAAACCTCACATCACAACAATTGCTAGGGCGGCCTCAAAGAACTGGAAGTTCTGTTTAGACTGTGAGACTTTCCTCCTTTTCTCAGTTGCTCCGCTATACAAAGGTCTCATCCGCCCATGTATGGAGTACTGCTCTCATATCTGGGGGGGGCTCTGGTTTCACCCGGCTATGGATAGGGTCGAGTCAGCGGCAGGCTTATAAACTGTTCTGTACTTTCCAGTTCTTGACCCTCTCTCTATCTTTGCAGGGCGATGTTGGTCTTTATCTCTATTCTATAGGCGCCCCAGGCAGGTGCTTGAGGAACTTATCACTCGCGTACCACCACCTTTACGACGCCTTCGTAGCACAATAGGGGCTGTATCTGCGCACGAGTATTGTGTTGACATTGGTAACTCCAGGCTAGTTTGCTGTGGTGCTTCCTTCTTTCCCACCACCTCTGTTTTGTGGAATTCTCTTCCATCTTCTGTATTTCTTACTGAATTTAATCTCCTCACTTTAAAGCCTGCGTCGTGCTCATATGCGTAATTTGCGCTAGAGGGTGAACTTTTGAGAGTACTACACCCCCTCCTTGAATAGGGCTCTGCCCGTGAGTGGTGGTGACAACTGTAAAAAAAAAAATCCTTGAATGGGCAGATATGTGGCAAATGAACTGAATCTCCTACTCCCCCCATCAAAAAATCCTTCAGATTATCCCAGCAAACCAAACTCTTTTCAATATTACCTTCAGATGGGTCATATGTCGCAACCACACAAATTTTGACCTTTTCAAGAGAAAAAAATTTAACCTTTGGAGCTTCTAGTGCTCACACCACGTCTACCATGGCTCTCTGCCACAACTCACTCATCAGAATTGCAAATCCTTCTATCCCCCTCTCATTCCTTTCCACAGCAACACAAACACATTTCACACCACACCACACCACTCATTTTCACCGTTTCCTTTCATCTTTGTTTCAGTCACAGCGAGCAAATCAAATTTGCCCTTTCTAAATACATCCATCACCTCTCTCCTCAACATTTATTCCTCTGACATTTCATATACAGATACGATTCATACATTTTCGCCGAAGGATAGAAGGGCGCTTACTGCGATCACGACCTTTCTCCGAGGCATGCATTATTTCCTGGCAAAGATAAGTGGTAGTAGGCAGCCAACCTAACTACCACCGTCCATAGTCGCCTTCTACGACACGGATACGATGTGGGCAATTTTTCTCCTACACGTATGGATATAAGGATAGGGATGTCTGTAAGATGTTTAGAAGAGGGGTGTGGATATAAGTATGTGTATATGATATGTTGTCTGGAGGATGAGTGTGGATATGAAAGCATAACAGAAAGGCGAACCATTAGGCACTGGAATGTCATACATACCATAAGCAAAATGGAATATATATATATATATATATATATATATATATATATATATATATATATATATATATATATATATATATATATATATATATATATATATATATGTTTATAAGCTGCATATATATAAATTATTATTATTATTATTATTATTGAGTTTAATATTTGTTCAATTAATCGGCGAAATAATCGGCGAAATTTGCCGATGACGATGAAGATATTTTAAAAAATATGCCGATTTTGCCGATGACGATGACGATTAATCGTCCCATCACTGTATGTAGCAACAACCTTACTTAGCCTTAATATATATATATGCTGCGCCTTGTAACAACCTGCCTTAGCAACAACACTTAGCCTTATGCTGCTGTATATAGCTGCTGCTAACGCTGCTATATGCTGCTGCTATATATATATATATATATATTTATTTAGCTTTACAATTGTAAGAAAATTATGAGATACTAAAATGGTTAGGAAACCTGATTTTGAGCTGAATTTCCTTTTAAAAATACCAAACTGCTAACATTTCATCAGACAGTCTGCCTTTTTTAGGAGAGTGAATATGATCTGCCGGCTTAAAATCTTTCTGCTGGTGCGCTGATGATGGTAGTGGGGTGTTGTATTAAAACAAAAACTGTAAAACTAGGAAACTGACATAGAGATTCCAGTAAAGATTTTAATTCAGCAAATATTTGAGAACCTCCATTTCCGTCGAATCTTTGCTTATAGTCGTGGTAGTGCCAGTTGATATTTCATAATCAAAAAAGTCATCGGCACTACTATAACAAACAGCGTCATCAGTCATGTTATTTTGGCTATTTTCTGATAGGGCCTTTATAGAATTCACCATCATTTCTTGGACTCATTTCGTCATTGCAGTAGTATTGAATTCACTGCTAATTGTTAGCCACTTTAACTTGAATCTTGGATTTGATACAGAAGCTAATATTGCTATTTTAGTTTTATGGCATATATCTAAATTGAGAAACTTGCGAAACCTATTTGAAAAACTCTTTGATATGGCGTTCAGAAGTGGCTGACAACACTGAAGGGAGCTCATTATTAGGGGCTTCATTTTTTTTTTTTATCAACTTCTAGAAGAGTTGGCAACAAAGGTCAACATAGAAACAATTGAGGGTTCATACGTTATTATATATATATATATATATATATATATATATATATATATATATTATATATATATTAACTTAACCCAATAATATATATATATATATATATATATATATATATATATATATATATATATATATATACTTCTTTACTATATATACCACTACCCCCCCGCTCAAGCGGGACAAAAGTGCTAGTGTAATAATAATAATAATAATAATAATAATAATAATAATAATAATAATATATATATATACACACAATGTAAACCCAGGAAGGGTCAAGACTCTGCCAGCGAGGCCAGCGCTCTTCTCCATCCTCCAGGATTCCCTCTTCTCTCAGCTCCCGCATCGACGGCATTCCACGTCTTCTCAATGAGTCCTTCACTAAGCTCTCCCATCTGTCCTCTTGGTCTTGTTCCCTCCGATCTCAGCTCCTATCTCCTCTTTGACTCTCTCCTCCTGCATCCTCTCCAGATTTCCCACCACCACAATCTGGCTGCATCCATCTTATTTAATATAGACTTCACTCCAACCTAGTCCCTCATTCTTTCGTTTCTTTGTGTCTCTTCCTAGTCTTTCCCACTATCGCTCACAAATCGTATATCGCGACTGTATTCTACAATCCTCTCTTGTGGCCCTACTCCATGTTTCTAATATAGTAGAATCGGTGTTAGCACCCCACTCCCAAGCTACCACCCTTCTGCTTTGCACACTCATTTGTCTCTCAATAGCGGAATTTCTTACAGCTCCCCATACTGAGCCATCCTACTTGTTATCTCCTGCACATTTCCTCCTCCTCTTCCAAATACTCCACCCAAGTTTTTACATTTCTTCACCATCTATATCTCAGTCCCTTTCACATCCACTCTCAGCTCTCCCCCTCCTTCTTCTCTACTAACCACCATGATCTATGTCTTTTCTGTGTTCATAGTCAGACTGGGCTCTCTAAACCTATTTGAAAAACATGTTGTCACCTTTCTCAGCGTATCTCATTCTTTGCTCCAGCACGCCAAGTCATCCGCGTATGCCAGAATATCATCGTTCAAATCTCCTATATCCTCTCTCACCCTCTTTATCACTACATCCAGATATGGCACAAAACAAAATTGGTGACAACATGCTTCCCTGTTTGACTCCCGTTCTCACCTCAAACAATTCCTTATTCTCATATTCTGTTCTTACATTGCATTTGCTATTCTTATACAAACACTCCAGGGCTCATCTCAACTTTTTATCTACTGCATGTTCTTTCTCTCTAGCACTCTCTAGTCTCACCCTAGGCACTGAATCAAGAGCTTTCCTCAGATCTATGAAAGCTATATATGCTCGTTTATTATATTCCCCATACCTTTTCTAACGTAATTCTCAAGACGAACAAGAGATCCGTCGTGCTTCTGTTCTTTCTATATCCGTGCTGCTCTTCACCCAGTCTGGGCTCTATTACCATTCTCAGCTTTCTCTCTAGTATTCTCTCATGTGTTTTTGCCAAGTAGTACAACAAGGATATTCCCTTGTAGTTTTTACAGTATCCTGTATCTCCTTTTCCCTTTCCTCTAGTAATTCGTTCTCGTTCCAACACCTATTGAACAATTTCAGAATTACTTCTTTCATTTTCTCTCATTCCTCTTTTATTAGTTCTATGGGTATCCCATCTTCCCTCGGTGCCTTACCGTTCTTCATCGCTCTCAGAGCCACCTCCAACTCCTCTATAGTGATCTCATTCCCCTCCTCATCCTCCCCTCTTTCAACTATCTCTTCTCCACCTGTTCATTCACATTTAACAATTCTCTGAAGTATTCCTTCCATCTCCTGCTTATGTCTGTTGATCTGACCAAAACTTTTCCTTGCTTATCCTTGATATTGCATACTTTCCTCTTTGATTCTCTATACGTTTTTGCCAGTCTAAAAATCTTCTTCCTTACTGCCCTTACAACTTCCATCATTTCTTCCCCCCTCTCTCTCTCTTTGCTGCCTCTTCTTTTCACTCTCTCTGCTTCATTTCTTGCCTCCAAATACTGAGCCCTTTTCTGTGCAGTTCTATTTTTCAACAACCTTCTCATCAAGACTGTGTTTCTCTTTATTGCCTCCTTCACTTCTTCAGTCCACCACCTCATGTGTGTTTTTCTCGTTCCTCCTACCCATCTTTTACCCAGGGTTTCCTCTGCTGTCCTTCTTACCGTTTCTTGTATCTCCCACATTTCTCCTACTCCTTCTAATTGTTCTAGGTCCTTGCTTATTTTTTCAATATATTCCCTTTTCCTGTCATACTCCTTCAGTGACTTCACTTTATAACATTTTTTTTCTTTATTCTGCAACTTTTCTGTCTTCAACTCCAGGTCCGTCATCAACAATCTATGATCCGATCCATAATTACTCTAGGTATCACTTTCACAATCCTTATTAGCCTACTATCAGACGACATTATATAGTCTATAATAGATCTCTGATTGAATTCTCCTGTGATATTGTTCCATCTATATCTTGTGAACCTATGTGAGTCCCTCTGTTGGAAAAAGCCACTCATGATCTTCATTCCCTTCCTTAAAAAAATATCTATCAACATCTCTCCTTCAATATTTCTTATCTCCTCTCCATACTGCCCCACCATTATCTCCACCACGTCTCTTCTCCTCCCCACTCTTGCATTGAAATTTCCAGTCACAACAATTTATCCTCCTCTCTTCTTCCGTCCTCCACCTTCTCCAACATTTCCATGAACTGTCTTCCTCTTCTGGGATATATATATATATATATATATATATATATATATATATATATATATATATATATATATATATATATATATATATATATATATATATATATATATATATATATATATGCTTTGATAAATTTTTTTACAAAATGTATTGAGTATCGATTATCGATTTTTTCCGATACATCTAAAGAAAAATGCATAAAGCGATACCGATGTTGGGGTTGCTGTCGCAGCAGCTCCAGATCCACCCTAATATATCCAGATCCACCCTAATATATTATTTTGGTGTATTTAATTTATTTATATTTTTGCCTTATAATCTTAATCAGTTCTTTTTCCCCCATACTTCTAATGATCTGTTTTTTAGGCTTTTGATATAACCATAGTTAGTCAATTTCAGAGTTATTATTTTCTTGTGTGGTCCATTTATTGCATTTCCCACACCATTATATTGACTGACATTCTCCTTTGCTGACATAAGGATTTACCACATCTTGAAGAAGTAAGATGATTTAACATTTTTATGTGGTTTATAGCTTCTTTTCTTTATAGATGTGTTGTCGCTCCATTGTGTGGCTTATTTACGTGTCTGTATCTATCAGAACCGCCCCCCAAGACCCTTCAATATACCCTATCGGAGAGATTGTTATAATAATCTCCCAGGGTAAGTGTAAGCCACACTTTAGAGCTATTTCATTTTTGTTTTCCGCTATGGAGCACATTTAACCATATATCACATGCCTATTGTTTATCATTAAACAGGTGCCATTACGGGGACATCATTTTGCTATCGCAGGGCACGTTCTTGTGCCATCCACGGGGCCTGTTACCATCGCCGTTTTTGCCATCCACGGGGCCGGTTGCCATCACCGTTCTTTGCTATCGGGTCTTATTGTACCATCTTTTATTGGAACTGAGTTTCTTCAAGCGGTATCCATTCTCAAGCTTTAGCAGTACCATCCATTCAGAACAACGAACTCGATCTTCAGTCACTTGCAGTGCACTCAAGAACAACAAAGTTTCGTAAAACCCAGATTGTTCTTATTTGCATCCTATTTTATGCACACACACTAACCTTCTTGTTCCAGTAGTAACTAACCCTTACTCTGGAACTCGAACTCGACTTCGACTATTTCGGTTTGTAGTCTAAGCTTATTAGAGCAAACCTACAGATTTCGGCTATCAGATTTCCTCCCCATAAGTTTGACCTAACGTCACTTTTAAAGCATTTTTGTTTTTCCCCCCATTGACGTCATTTACTCTGACCTTGTCTATTCAAGGAGGGTTCTTCAATTCAAGGAGGATTATATCAGAGGAAATTCATATTGTTGCAGGGGAAACGATTTAGATTATTCAGGTGAGAATAATGCGGTAACCGTTAGAGAAAGTAGCTTTCCGTTGAGTAAAAGTGGTGGGGTAGATAGATTAACCAATTAACTGACTAACCTCTTAACACTTTCACAATAATAGATAGATAGTAGAAATACTAACTGACTAATTTTTCTTTCTATCAGAATTAACCCTTTAATCAATTAACTTCGACTGTCCCTTCTAGCCTCTGATTTTCGACGCTGTATTAGATTTCTGATTGCACTTTCTAAATTTATTGGGTGGTTTGGGGACTCAGTAACAGTATTAATCCGGGATTTCTTTGCACCTTCACTCTCCCCTACATACTCTTTAAATACAGTCTATCGTCTACCACCATTAATGCCCATAGTAATTCACACACATTGGGAATTGTTTAAGCGTACCGATAATCGATACAAATATATCGATTGATACCTATCCATATATATATATATATATATATATATATATATATATATATATATATATATATATATATATATATATATATATATATATATTATATATATATATATATATATATATATATATCAAATATATATATATATATGTATATATACAAATATTTTGCATGTATATATAATTTGACATGTACATCGCGAAAATAGGCATAAAAATGTGCTAAAACCCCCATTTTTTTTAAAATAACCTGTTTTTCAATTAACCAAATGATTCTTTATTTGCATGGTAAACAAGGAAAGTAAAAACAAACGAAACCATATACTTTAAATAAAAATTAAACTACTATAGCCTTAACTATGTACAAAAAAAACCATTACAGTATAATTAGGCTGTTCGATTCTATGGAAATTTCCCAATTTTAAATAGAAATTATTAAAGCTAATATTATATATTTTTGCATGGGACTTGCAGTGAAGGTACACTGATAAAAATATAAATTCAATTTTCGCTTTTAAATTGCGAGGTAGTGTCTATTTAGAGAAAGTCGAATAACTCCAAAACCAATTAACAGAATGGAAGATTACTGTATTATGATTAACAAATGGTGACTATATATATATATTATATGTAATAGTATCTAGGATTCACAATATATGATAGATATATATATAAGTAAATTATATATATATATGACGTATATATTAATATTATTATATATAGTTATTATAGAATTATATTATATAGTACTTATAGTATATATATATCTCTATTATATATATTATTTAGAATATATATATATGAGAGATACAAGGGCCGTCAATTTACAAGTATCTATTATTCCAACCGACTTATACCAAGTTAATCACAAGAGGGATTGATAATAAGGATTACGAGTATAGTATCCAATAGTCGATTATATCTATGATACTTAGGGATATATATATAGTAGATCAAATATGAGTGTGTTATATATATATAATATATATATATAATATACTTAATAGGATACTAGTATCATATAAAGTAATATACGTTATAATATAATTATGGAGGTGATGACAGATATATATATAATTATTAATGTAATAAAGAGACTTTTTCTTACTGGATACGTACACGGTTGGACCCAAACCCCTTGCAATCGTTGTGTTGGGCTACGACCGACCGTTGACCAGGTGCTACCGGTAAGTTCCGATGCCCGTCGGCGTGACGTTAGTTTATATCTTTTCACCGAACCTGATCTTCTGGCGTTTGTGTGCGTGTGAGGTGGTGTGGACGGATAGGAGTAATTGGATGGTATGAGGGTGAGTGTAAAATTATAGTAGTATATAGGTAATTAAAGTAGAAGATATTATAGAGATACCTATAATCCAATATAAATAGTAAATATATCTAAAAATATATAATTAATAAATATAAATATATATATAGAAAGTAATATATATATATAAATTAAATGAAGATAATATATAACAATAGTAATAGAAAATATAAATATATATAAAGTAATAAAGAATATAAAATTCATAGATATATGCGAATATATAATTATAAGTAATATTATAATATACTATATATATTAAAATATATAATAGTAAGTAAAAATAATATAATATAAATAGAAGTATAATTAATGAATAATAATTATAATATGATATAGATATGATATAAAAGTATTGGTATGATGTTTTAATTTTGTGGCTGTAATGATGATTTATAATTATGTGAAATAGGAAAATTGAGATGCTATGATTATGCAATTTATCTAAATAGTTTATTACATGCTAAATTATTTAAGTTATTATTATTAACTATTATTAGATGATTATATAGTTATTTATATAACTATAGAATATTAATATATTTGGTAAAGTACTTATTGATATTTGGTAAAACAATTTCAAATAGATGCAAACCGCGAATGGTTATAGATATATGTATATATTAAATTTATAAATCAGGTAAGAAGATTATTCGAAAGATGTATTGCCCCTTTGTTGGAAAATTTGGTGTGGATAACGTAAAATCATCTTCGGTTAAAATACAACCACACACCACACAATACGGCACGGCAGAGGCAATACTACCAAAACGGACATATACATTGATGATATAGTCATTGATGTTATCAGCTATTAAGATGTACCATATCTAAATACTACCGAGGGTAAAAATTCCATGGCCTAGTGCCGATGAGTAGGAGTCTCTCTCACCATCACTCATTCTCCTTTTGTACGATTTATCCGCGAAGTAGCAATTAATTACCAAGGAGAGATAATATCATTACATAAACCTTTTAGTTAATTGTTGATATATTTTGAGTTCATTCTTTTTTTGTTGCCTTTTCTGACGGTGTATGGTCTGCTCTATGGCATGGCGGTCTGCTGCTAAATACATCTTGGTTTATAGAAGGGACAAGGACGAGCGAGTAATCGCGCACCATCTGTGGTGACGTCTCCCTGGTTTGTACCTTTAATTTGTCTCTCTAGATCTCATACTTATCATCAGATTATACTGCTTATTACTTACTTATTTAACTTGATAACTCTCATCTATCGTCCTTAGGTACGTTCATTTCAAATATTATACTATATATGCTCTATTCATGCCTACTCTCCTGATTAATCCATCTTTAATATAATAATATTTGTAGTTATTATATATATATATCAATACTATATAGTATTATCATAGTGCGGCAACTTCAAATAGCTATTAAGAATATTTATATGATATATTTACTTTACATTCTTACTCTCTGACTCCTCGTACTGCTCTTCTCCGAGACTCCGCTCTACCTTCTCTCTCAACCATTTCTACTCTTCTCTCTCTCTCCTCTCTCGTCTCTCTCTTCTCTCTCTCTCATCTCTCTCTCTCTCTCATCTCTCTCTTCTCTACTCTCTAAAAGATAAAAAAAAAAGTTCCCCAAATGAGATTCTCGAGGCTAACTTTTAAGGTGAGTTCAAATGGATACTCTTTAAACTGACCTTTTACTTTTATAATTCTGTCAACTGGTCGACATATTGGAGTAAATAACACTTTTGAATATAATTTAGGCCTTTATCGATACTTATTTGTGTGAATCCTCAAGATTTAATTATATGCTTTAATCCTATGAGCTTTTTCTATTATTAATATATTATTTCTCACATTAATATATTTTATATTAATTATGCTCAATAAAAAATAAAAATTATGGTGAAACCTTGAAGAAAAAGTTCTTACTCTTAAATTATAACAACTTTTTTAATAAACTGTTTGTTAAATTATTATTGAAATATATACAAGAAATTGGGATGAATTATATTTTCATTTATTAACTTTATATATATAATATATTATACTGTTGACTATGTATATTATAGTATTATATGATATATAATAATATAATATATTACATCGACTAGCTACCTTGTTGTGCAAGTCTTATTATTTAGTTTTTTGGGTATATTATATTTATGAAGTTATTTAATTTTTTTAATCCCAATAAGCGAGGACGTAGAAATAGATCCTCACCTCGGATGTAAATGAAATACTCCACATAATATATATATATATATATATATATATAATATAGTAATATTAAATATATATATATATTAATATATATATAATATATAATTATATAGATTATATATATATGTAATATAGTATAATATAATATATATTAATATTATTATAGTATTATATTATATATATATATATTATATATTATATTAATATATATATATATTAATATAATATATATATATATTATTTAATTAAAGAGTAACTTTTCTTTTACATGAGAACCACAGAACGGTAGACATTGAAGAAACACGAGTGGGCATGCGTATTATAACGTGGTTGAGTTAAAGTTGGTAGGCATTCGGTAGTTTTGAAACAACCCTTTTCTTACTTTGTATTCTTACATTTAGCTTGTTTTACATTCAAGATAATGGACATGCTATGCTGCTCTAATAATATATATATAATAAATATTATATGATACTATCTGCTAATTCAATAATAAAAAGATATATATATAATAATTAATAATAATAATTTTATTGCTAAAGTGGAAGTAATAATCATAAAAGTGAAAAGTAACAAACATAAGAAAAAAAATAAGTAAATAAAATAAATAATAATAATAATAATAATAATATATAAATTAATAATGTATATAATAGATAATAATAATACTCAAATAATAATAATATATATAAATACCAAGATATAAAATAGATGAATTAATTAACCTTACAAACTATACGGTTAATTAAAATGTGTAAATTAAGATTTAGATATATATATAGTCTGTCAATGTTTGTATTTATTATGTTAGTGTTTATTATTGCGGCTTGATTTTGTGTATTATGATTATGCTCTGAATTATTGTTGTGAGTGTGAGTGCGTATTATTGTTCATTTATATAATCTATTATGTTGATGATTGATACTATATGTGGTTACATCACTGATTTATGTAGATTTATTAAAGTCTTTATGTTAAATTAACTGAGAGAACATACGGTATGAGGTATGAATTTTTAATGAGGAAATTATGAATTGAAGATAAAAAGCACTAAAAAATGGAATATAATAGGTTGTACTCTAATCCTTGCTCTACCTCTGAATTAGTAAAAATGTGGCTTAAAAAACTAAAATAAGAATGAAGTAATAAATTGATAATATTATTATTATATAAAATTCTAATATTAATAAGAATATTAATTAATTAATTATAATGATTATAAGAATATTAAAGATTAATTGAATTGGGCATTAATGTTTATTATTTTATTGATTTTATTATTTATTGAATCATTATTATTCGATATTATATCATCTCGAATCTATATTATTATTCCTGACATTATATAAGCTCTTATGAAGTTATGACGATTACGGCTACCTATTCATCTGTTCTGTGTTTATTATATTAACTATAAAAGTCCTTCCCTTCAATATTATTTTATCGTGTCACACAGCATCTATTAATGGATTATTGACTTATTGTTACTCTAGATCCCTTATCACATTACTCTATTCGATTATCTCTCACATTATCCCTATGTTTATCCTTATCATTTTCAACCTTTTAGAACCTCTCCATATGATTATCTCTATCTATTATATTGTTAGGTTAAGGAAATTAATTTCAAAATATCTATTGTTTAATTATTATTTATTTTAATATATTAATGTGCAATAGTGTAATTGTTTAGGTGAAATTTATGCTTTCCTTATTTTTTTAATTATTTGGATCCTTTGTTAAGAAATCTGTTCGTCCAGGTTGAGACCTTTAAACGATTATTGTTTCGAATTTGCTTTACTAACATCAATATATTTATTATTAATATTATTAAGTGAAATTGTATTTGCTCTTATTCATTTAAAGAATAGCTATACTTCAGACGATTACAAATTATATAGTCATATCTATATATGATCATATTATCTAATATGCAATTTTTATCTCCTTAGTCTAGTAGTTATTTAGAAGATCCACGTTTATTTTAATAGACCTCTAGCTATATAATTCATCATTATTTATTATTATTCATTATTATTATTATTACTCTTCATTAATATTATTTTCACTTTATATATTATTATTATCTATTATTATTATTATCTAGTTTAAATTATATATTATATATTATTTTATTTATTCATTTATTATTATTTTACATATTATATATTATTTATAATTATTATTATTTAATGTATTATTATATATTATTATTATTATTTTATATTATTATTTTTATATTATATTATATTGATTAATTAGAATGTATTTAATTACTATTTAATTATTAAGTAAAAATAAATATTATGAACTTGATACATTTATTAGTGTTTATTAGTTGTCAATTTTATTAATTAGTTAATAATTAATACATTATTTGGATAATTTTATTAATTATGTATTGATATTATTAATTATTTATATTATTATTATTTTTTTCATATTATTCACTTGACTTGTATATTACTATGTATGAAACTTGATTATATTATTGTTCATTTTAATTTTACAAGGATATTTATTTAATATTTTTATGTCTATATTATTTAAATATTACAAATATTATATTATTATTTATATTTTAATTATTACATTATCATTATAATTTTTATTTCTTAATATTATTCATAATTAATTTATCTTCATTGAAAATCTTAATTATGTGTATTATTGTTGTTTCATTTGAAATTATATATTTTTAGATTAGATATGAATTGAATCGTATGATAGAAGATATATATAGTATATTTATTATTATGTATAAATAATTAATAAATAATGAAATGAATAAATAAATAACCAATAGACAAAAAAATGAATGAAAAAGAAAAGAGTGATGGTAAAAATCTTAAATAATTTAGATGATGAAATAAATAGAGAAGGACAAAGTAAAAATGTAGACTCATTACTAATTTCGGAAGAAGATAGACAAGAAATTGAAAATCATCTTGAACCATCAATAGAGTTAATATGTATACAATATGGAGACGCCGATGAAGATATTATTACCGACCTTATGATGAATTATGGAGAGTATTGTAGAGAGAATGATAACTAATGTAATTTATGATAACGATATGTAGATGATGGAGTGTTAAGATGTACGAATGCGATATGAAACGTACAAAAAAGTTACATGAATAATTAATGATGAGGAAGTGTGATAGAGAGGTAAAATGTATGATGCAGTTTTGAATGACTGAGAGAAGAAATATAGTTTAGATGGTAAATAGAGAGATGATTGATATTGAAGAGTTGATACGTACTATGAGAGAGAGAGAAGATGATACAATAATATTACCACTGATTAGTAATATCGATTATTTTATAATAAGGTACGATCTTTATAGACCGTAGATAATTTGAAGGTAATGTAAAATGAGCGAGATTATTGAATAGAAGTAGAATATTATATGGAAGAGAAATTGAGAGAAGGACGAGAGAGAGAGAGATCTCTCATCATTATTTATTATTATAGTATTATCTGTATTTATTATGTACAGTAAATTATTTGCAAGTAAGTTAGAATATTTTATTAGGTTCTCCAGGTATCACTACACAGTGACGATGTTGATCGATTATGATATTATTAATATTATTATTATTATTATCGTGGGAATCTTTCATTACCATCATTATGATTTTTATTATTTAATGACATGTAGAGATATAGGAAACTTGAGAGGATGAGTATTATTATTAGGAGGGGCCGAAAAGAGAAAAAGCCATGGGAGTATTATTATAACGTTAGCTCGCATTAAAAGAATAGTGTGATTCTCTTATTATATCGTAGCTATTAGTACATGAACAACTATTCCACTGCGTAAGTGAAGCCGATATGATATGAAATTAAACTATGTATTTATTCAACATAAACATATCATGACTAATATAAAGAAAAGAAAAAAAACAAGATCTATTGGAGATAAAAAGGAAATATATATTAAGTGAGACTCAAAAGTTATAGGACCAAGCCCCATCCGTGGTAACGACTATAATGTTGGAACTTGCTAAGTGAATGTGTGGAAGCCGAAGCCTCATCCAAATATCATGATACTCAGACAAAATGCCTAGCTCATTATTGATTATTTATTAGTCCTTCAGATTAATGGCCATTGAGACAAGAAGAATTTGTCATAGATCATATGTATGTGCAAAAATCATAAAGCTAGAATTAAGAGACTCATATAAAAAGTGTAGTGTAATGATTATTTAAATTTTGGAAAAGGAAATTCTGAATATAAAGTATTAGTATATCATATATTAACAACTCTGGAATGTATTAATTTGAAAGAAATATATAAGTTATATCATAGAGATTTCTAGTGTTTTTTTACATAATTTTTCTAGTTATTAGCATATAATATTTACTATAGATAACGAAATAAATCTATGGAAGTGATTCCTACTCCTCAGGACATTATTCACTGTTAAATTTACATTTAAATTAATTTGGCGCCCGAACAGGGACCTTGTGTTCCTGTTCAATCAGTTGCGCTTGTGACTTTGATTCACATTACATCATCACAGCTTTATATACTCGTTTTTGAATTTAAAATTGCA
Organism: Trachelipus rathkii; assembly: GCA_015478945.1. NCBI lineage: Eukaryota > Metazoa > Arthropoda > Malacostraca > Isopoda > Trachelipodidae > Trachelipus > Trachelipus rathkii. The sequence goes on along the minus strand of JABUQX010094666.1, from coordinate 2,715 downwards.
CATTATTCTTGAACTGGTTTGAATCATAAATATGATAGTGCTCTTTTTGTTTTTGGAAAGAAACGCCTTTCATCTTGTATATCTGATTCACAGTTTCTTCTTTGGTTCTTTACCATACACAGATTTTTTTATATATTTTCTTCAGTAGATACATGGCTGATATTCGAAAATTTGCAACATGAAACCAGAAAGCTTTATTGGGTTTACTAGGGAACGAACTCTAGATATGGACCCATCTGAGACCCCAGCCCTAGACTCATGTGCGTGAGAGGGATTAATACAAATGAGGTATGTTATGGAACCGCTCATGAACACAGAGGTCGATGAAAGTGACAAAGAAAGAAGTGCTATAGAAGCCCCTGACAAGGTGCTATTGGTACCCGTAATATACAATCTAGTACAGTGGCTCAAAAAAGATAAAAATAATAGTAGAAGAAAAATTAGCTCGACAAAATCAAGAGTCAACTGACCCTGATTTTTATTATTCCAATAGTAAAGGGCAGATGCCTCCTGAAGGTGCAAACCCATCCCTAACTTTTGATTTGTCCTTAATTAACTTAGAATCTCCAGTAATTTCCCCTATTTCTCATTATAGTTTTAGACAACCTATTATAAATGATTCACCAGTTAATATAATAGAATCCGAGATTGGTTCATCTTCAATTAGAAATATAGGTCTTATTCAAGAAGACCAGTTAGACAACCCTCAGTTGCAGTTTCCTTCAAGGTCCCAACCTAATGTTTATCCTCCTAGATCACATAACCCACCAATGAGGTCGGGTGTAGGAATGGAACATTCTTTGTTCCACCAAAATAATAATTTACTCCCAGATCCTTCAAATTTGTCCCATAATTTAGTCCAACCTAATATGAATAATTATTATCATGGTTTATCCCAGCCACAGCATAGATCTTTATTACAGCCCCAGTCTCAACAATCCTCAAAAAGACCAGACCCTACTGAAATTCCCATGTATTCGAGTCACCAAATGAAACAGCGCCTAGATTTATTAACAGAAGCAATTGTCCTGTTGACACAATTGGTTAAAAATTCTCAACGCTTAAAAGTGGTGGACCCAGGGAAATATAAGTATGAGACTGATCAGGATCTTATACTGTATTTAGGTGATTTTGAAGCTTATTGCTCTCTACACTACCCAAATGCCCCTCAGCAGTTGTTGAGATTATTGGGTAGACAACTGGAAGGTAGATTCCTTCAGTTGTATAAGCTGATCATGAAAGATGACTGTAACAATTTCTCAGAGATACATTAGCTAGATGATACTACAACTAAGAAAAAGGGAAGAATGAATACAAGCTCCAAGCTTATCATTCTGCTCATCGGAATCGAAGCAAAAGTATTCGCAAGTTTGCCCTCAGACTCGAGCATTTAGTTAGAAGAGTTTATCACGGTCTTGATATGCGTGAGCATGATTTGTTGTGCACCGCATTTTTGTGCAGTTTGCCCCAGTACATTGAGAAAAGTGTACGTAAATCCATTAAGATGCAAGAGCTGGATGGTATCAGTAGAACTCCTTGGGAGAAAATCGTAGGTTATGCAGATTCCTTAGAGAATGATAACACAGCTTATCCCAACTCGATTTCCCAAACTTCCCATGATTTTGTAGAAAAACCTGTTTATCATAAAAAAGCAGATAAACCAAGAGATATTGAATGAAACCATAGATTCTATCATCTGCATTGATACAGTGTCCCCTAGTTGGACGGATGTCCTAAAAAATAAGTTAATCATCAGCATAAACCGCAAAATTGCCTTCGACCATTGAATGCATCAAATCGTAGTCCCCCAGAAAAATCATAATGGTAGTCGTTACTACCGCGACAACCACCGCAGTCCCCAGCAAAATTACAACCGTTCTCAATCTTGTACCAATAATTATAATACAAACACCATCCGTTCTGATAATGATGACAGAAAGAAAATGGTGTGCAAGTACTGTGAAAAGGTTGGTCATCAGATGAGAGAATGCTGCAAATACCTTAGTATTTGTAGTTACTGTAGGAAAAAGGCCATATAAGAGCTGAATGCTGGTCTTACAATTCCTTTTATTGTCTCCCTAGAATACTTATAGGATGGTGTGTCCATTTTGTAGTGGACTGCATCCTGGTATCAAATGTTCCTATAGGACACCCCCAAAACAAAATAATAATCATAAACAATCACCGCCTATAGATCCCCAGAGAATACCTTACTGGTGCAATAAAGATAAAGAAAGTATCCCCTATAACAACTTACCAGAACTCCAAGCAGTCCCCGTTTCCCCAAAATGGTTACCATTCCCATTCACAAAGTAACAACCACCAGAATGCCAAGCAATCTCCGGTCTCCCTGAAATGTTTGGAAATATTTAGACCCTTGTGAGGGCTGTAATTTGTCCCATTATGAAGGGCGTTGCAAGGTGGAAAGAAAAACAAGCCAACCGGAAAAGTCGTAAAACTATCAGTCTCCACGGAACTGAGTCACCCTGTGGAGAAAAGTCCATTATCTGACTCAGTTACTGACGCTAAAAGTGAGAATAATATAGTTGATATGAAAGAAGTAATTCTCTGTTGAGTATAGAACCGTAGCCAATACTTGAAAGCAGAGTATGCACAGTGCAAGTAAAATTTTAGTTATGCTAAAACTGACCTTTTGATAATTCCCATCGCTTTTCGACCTAACAGTTCTAGCTACTATGGCTGCATTATCGATAA